>CM040911.1:27085440-27362940 GCA_023029165.1 Gobiocypris rarus | reverse complement strand
TAATGCTCAGCCAAGAAGAGGAGATTAAAAGTGTAAAGCAACCAGAACAAGGTGAAGTATGAGTCACAGTGTGGAAGTCCATGTGTTGGCCACTTCCTCTATACAGATGGACCGCTTTTAATGTGTCTCTTTGTTTTGGAGAATTTTGAATTGAGTTTTACAATGTAATCAGTCTATTTAAAAGTGTGTCTGTTCTATTAGCAGTGAAAGTATTAATTGTTTTCGAACTAGTTTCTCAAATATTCCCCCAACTGTCATTGGTTGGACAAAAAGGTAGTTCTGCCCCCAAACTCACGCCATTGGTTGAGTCATTGTTGCTGTGTTCGGCTGCTCAAACAAACAGAGCAGTGTTGACATGCCACAGAACCACAGTGTTTACACTGCTGGAAAATTAACCTTCAAATATCTTCACATTACACATCACATTAAACTGGCACTGGAGACAGTAAAGGTTAGTTCACCCCCCAAAAAATGATTCTGTCCTTTACTCACCCTCATGCTGTTCCAAACCTGTATTCAGTACCCATTGACTTCCATTATATTTTTTGACCATACAATGAAAGTTAACGAAAAAAATAAAATAATTTTTATTTCAAGTTTTTGAAATATCTTCTTTTGTGTAAAGAAAGTAAGTCATACAGGCTTGAAACAACATGAGGGTGAGTAAATGATGACCAAACTACCTCCAAAATCAAATCAAAAGCTGATGCATATAAAACTATTTTATATATACACTCACCTAAAGGATTATTAGGAACACCATACTAATACTGTGTTTGACCCCCTTTCGCCTTCAGAACTGCCTTAATTCTACGTGGCATTAATTTAACAAGGTGCTGAAAGCATTCTTTAGAAATGTTGGCCCATATTGATAGGATAGCATCTTGCAGTTGATGGATTTGTGGGATGCACATCCAGGGCATGAAGCTCCCGTTCCTTCACATCCCAACGATGGTCTATTGGGTTGAGATCTGGTGACTATGGGGGCATTTTAGTTCAGTGAACTCATTGTCATGTTCAAGAAACCAATTTGAAATTATTCAAGTTGTGACATGGTGCATTATCCTGTTGGAAGTAGCCATCAGAGGATGTATACATGGTGGTCATAAAGGCATGGACATGGTCAGAAACAATGCTCAGGTAGGCCGTGGCATTTAAACAATGCCCAATTGGCACTAAGGGGCCTAAAGTGTACCAAGAAAACATCCCCCACACCATTACACCACCACCAGCCTGCACAGTGGTAACAAGGCATGATGGAGCCATGTTCTCATTCTGTTTATGCCAAATTCTGACTCTACCATCTGAATGTCTCAACAGAAATCGAGACTCATCAGACAAGGCAAAATATTTTCAGTCTTCAAATGTCCAATTTTTGTGAGCTTGTGCAAATTGTAGCCTCTTTTTCCTATTTGTAGTGTAGATGAGTGGTACCCGGTGGGGTCTTCTTATGTTGTAGCCCATCCGCCTCAAGGTTGTGCGTGTTGTGGCTTCACAAATGCTTTGCTGCATACCTTGGTTGTAACGAGTGGTTATTTCAGTCAAAGTTGCTCTTCTATCAGCTTGAATCAGTCGGCCCATTCTCCTCTGACCTCTAGCATCAACAAGGCATTTCGCCCACATTTCCACTCTGGGAAATTTTGATTTTGTAACTCTTCAAATAGTCTGTTTGTCCTGATCTATAATTCTTGCTCTAACTTTCTCCATAGGCCAGTGAGTGAAATGATTGATGACATTATCAACGGCAGAGGAGAAAGATTTGGTACTGGGAAACTGAAGGAGTTGTGCAAACTACTGCCAGAGGATGGAGAGGTGGGAGTAAAATATGATTAGAGCCTCAGTTACACTCATTGAGCAATTACAATGCATTTTAATAAAAGTTGTTGTACTTTAGAAAAATAAGAATATTTTATGCAGCACTTTCATTTGAATTGCAAACCTAAAAGCTTACTGCTATGCATTGCGTTTCTTAATTTTCTTAGGTGCGTCAGCTTCTTGATTTTAAAGGAGACTATTCAACTCTTTCTGAGCCAGATCGGTTCATGGCACAACTTGTCAATGTTCCTTGGTGAGTGTATACAGCCACAAAAAGACAAATACACACTTAACACAATTGTACATACAACTCTTTTCGATACAGTAATTATAGTGCGTTTGAAGGTCACTAAGTTATTTGGATAAGCCATCATGATTATTTTTATTTGTTGGTTCTTCCTCTAGCTATGAGGAACGGTTGAATGGTTTAGTACTCAAAGAGGAATTGTCCCATTTTTTGGATGAGGTGAACCACTCTATTGCAGTCATGACCTCTGCTGGACAAGGTAAGATTGTAGGCTACTACAATTTACAACCTATTGTAAAGTATTACCATAAACTGTTTAAAGCTGTATGCTATTTCCTACAAGTCAACATGTCCTTTTCCCTTTTATATATATATATATATATATATATATATATATATATATATATATATATATATATATATATATGGCTTGTGAGCAAAAAAGCTAATGTCAAGCCCTGTGATTTTATTATTAATTATTATTCCTTTTAAATTAAATAAATTAAAAAAAAATACTCTCTCACTAAACAATCCTCATAATGATGTAATTCCTTAAAGCATGACTAAATGTATGGGTTTGAGGCCTAGGATAAATCTAGAACATTGTACCAGTAGTACAATCCAATTACATGGATGTGGCTAGGTTTGATTTACTTGATTTCACCTTTCAACCCATGTATGAAATTATTTCCAGAGCTTTTGGAATGTGCTGATCTACATTCAGTCATTCGACTGGTCTTGGAGACAGGGAACTACATGAACTCTGTAAGTATAATCTCATGCCACTGTATTTTGTTACGCTTATTACAAATGATTAAAGTTGGTTAACCTCAAAACAGCATAATGCACTGCACATTTGTGTGTGTTTACTCTGTCACAAGATCCTAATCGTTCTGTCCCTTCTTCCACCAGGGAGGGTATGCAGGCAGCGCGGTGGGATTCCGGATAACGTCTCTTCTCAAATTAGCGGATACCAAAGCCAACAAGCCTGGAATGAACCTCATGCACTATGTTGTGATGGTAGCAATGATGTTTAATATTATACTGTGGTGGCAAAGCTACATAAGACACACAGCTTTATTTCCATGTTAATTCTTTTCTCATGTGTCTGTTACCACAGCAAGCCCAGAAGATAGATGCATCGCTGCTGAAGTTTCCAGAGCAACTACAGCACATTGGAGATGCAGCAAGGTAGGCCACACGTCGCTGTTTGAAAAATGCCACTTCCCTATAATTATTTTATTTTATCTGATTCATTTAATTGTAGCTAAGTATAAAAAAATGCACGAACACACACTACAAAAATCTGTAAAAAATTACAATAAGAGCAGCATTTTTACCAGTGATATTTTAGTTCTTATTAATAATTTGAATCTGCTTTTATTTCTAATTTAAGTTTGTTTTAGTAATTTTGTTGTACTTTTGTCATTTTATTAGTTTATATTAAAATATTTCAGTTTTTTTTTTTTTTTTTTTTTTTTTAGTACTTTAGTACCAAAGCAGCATTTCTCATTTCTAAGTTTTTCATTTAATTTTTATTTTATTTAACATTAAATTATTTCAATAAAGAAAAACACCTTTTTAATACTTTTAGCTTTAGTTAACGAATATGTGATTCTTGGTAATGTTACTGCTAAATAGAATTCTAGTACTCTGTATAATTTCCTTATACATTGTTGAGAGTCCTATATAGAATCTTGATTTACTGAGGTTAGAATCTCAAGCTTGCTTTAGCAAAGATCTATAGGTTCAACTATTGAGCTCAGTACTAAATTGCATTGAAGATGCAAAATAGAGTGAAATATATTGCCTGTCCTCCTCAATACAGGATTCATAAACAGGAAATTGAGTCTGATTTCCAAAAGGAAGTGAGTAAAGTCCAGGTGTCAAAGCAGAATGCTAGTAAACAGCCAGATCTGGAAGAACAGATGAGGGATTTTCTGCTGGTGAGGCATTTTATGTTTGTCACAATTCCTCAGAACCTATTTAGTTTATCTCTGAATGTATGCATGCAAGATTGTAACACGCTATTGAGCCTATTGACTATTGAAGTGCTGACATCAACATTAGTACAGTACCCTGACTGCAGGAAATGTTAATGTGTTAAATAAGAAGTAGAACATTAAAACGGTTTCTTCCATTTATCTTTTCTTTCTTCTTTTTTAGAATGCAGAAAACAGGTTAAAGGAAACCGAGACGGCCTTCAAGACTCTTTCTGCTGTGAGTGATTCGGTGGCAGAGTATTTCTGTGAGGATCCCACCCAGTTCAAACTAGAGGATTGTTGCTCCATTTTCTACTCTTTCTGTGAGAAGTTCAAACGAGCAGTTCAGGTAATTCTAAATGTATATTGTAGATGCTGCAAGCTATCTTAGCTCGGGGTTTTCACACCTAAAGAAAGCAATGGTACTTTTGTAAAACATATTTGAAATGTTGCCCAGTGGGGTCCAAAAGTCTGAGACCGCATTGACAATCCAGTTTAAACCTAAACATTTTTTTGAAAATAAATAAATAAATACATTCATACAAAGAAAAGTTTTACCATAAAATAAGGAAGAAATACAAGATACACTATTGTTGAAAAGTTTGGGATCATTAATTACTTTTTAAAGGGTACATAACGCACAGTTTTCTTTCAGTCTCATGTTAATCTTGAGTAGAGTTGTGTTGCATCCTTCATATCTTTGAAGAGTCTTTAGTTTTATCAGGTTTATACAAGACAGATACGCTGTACCGATTCTTTTCGAAAACACCCGAGTTTGAATCACTAAAGACACACACACACACACACACACACACACACACACACACACACACACACACACACAAACACAAACACACACACACACACACACACACACACACACACACACACACACACACACACACACACACACACACACACACTCACACTCACAAACATGATTTATTTTGTTTAGATGATTTTTAAAACATTATTGAAATATTGTCAGTTAAAAAGAAGACATTGATTTTTTTGTCATATTTTCAGTAATGGCTGCCACTGATGTCTGTAAAAATATTGTGTATCCTCCTTGACCAGGTACAATAGAGAAAGCTTTATAAATCACTTCTCAACCATCTTTCTGCTATAGGAGAACCTTGAACGAGACAGGGTGGAAGTGAGGCGCAGGCAGCGAGAGCGCACTCAAATCGCTGCCAAGAGACGCTCCACCGCCACCTGCTCATCACGAGACAAAGACATTGAAGGCGATGCTCTGGAGTCCATCCTACAGAGGTTCAACAATCGGCAATCCCGCCGTAGAGTTGGGGTCGCCTCACCCACGATGGGGATTCTAACTGAGGCCACGTCGAAGACGAACCACCCCGTTAACAACAAAGAGGTTAAGAGGGACAGCTGGATTAAAGGTGTCATGCAATCCTCCTCGATCAAGGAGAGCTTTGATAAGGAAGAGACACCCAGTCACCCAGGGATTACAATCTCTAGCCCGGTGCAGGAAAGTACCTCATTTGATCATCATGTCTACGTATCCACGGTGGAGGAGGAGGAAGATATCCAGACCGAGAAAGAGGTGCAGAATATGAGAGAGCTGTCACGGAAAGTTTTACAGTACCAGTCCAGTCGGAGTAGTATTTCATCCTCCGAGGCCCTGTCACCGATCCTGTCTCCCAGGCAGAAGTTCTTCCAGGAAGATAGAAGACAGCTGCTGATCATGGCCATAGAAGAAAACGCTTCTCAATCCAGCCCTCTGCTCCAGAACAGCCAGATCATCAATCGCCGGCACACAATCGCTCTTCATGATGCCGTTTGTGGAAAAACCAGCCAAGAGGACCTATGTGTGCCCTGTAATGGAAATGCATCTCCGGCTCCCTCTATAGGTGTTATTGGAAAAGGAAAATCTGTGGAATGTAATATGCTCACCGCACAACAAAAATCTTTAAAGACTGTTAATGATTCAGAAACAAAGCCTCTTAATTCTCAAGAGGAATCACAATCAGTTAACTTATCGCTGCCACAATCAGCCGAGCCAGAAGCAAAGACTGAAGAGACGGTGCCTAGTTTGCAATTTGGTAATGGCAAGAGGAACAACCAAACAATGCCATTTAAAAGCGCTAAAGAGGGCTTCAGCTTTATGTCTTTATTTAAGCGCTGGCGTGAAAAAGACAAATCAAAAGAGCTTGATTCTGACAGTGTGGACCCGTGATATTAAAAAAACTTTGCTCTCTATTTATTCAGGCATTCACGTTGAGTGTTGGAATGTTGATTTATGGAAAACAAGCTTGGTGCTTCGTCACTGTTTGCTTGTTAAAACAGTGAATGGACATTTATTTCCACGTCCTCTATAAATAATGCACATGCAATTACACCTCATCCAAAAAAAAACCCAATCAATTTAAATACAGTGTTGAGATCCATGGAAAATAAGAAAGCGCTCTTTATTACAACACAAGGGGGCAGTACATGACATTTCATTTCCACGGCAGAGTATTTCCATTCCTATGAGTAATTCTCTTAGTTTAGATTATATACTGACCAATCAAAATGCAAGTAAATTGGTAAATGTGGTTGTAATGCACCACATAAAATCACAAATTCTTGTCTGAGGAATAATTTAATGTTTAACCATTGTTATTATTTGCCTGGTACCCTAGCTCATACCACATCATGTTTCTGAAAATGGTCATTGCAGGCTTCCTATGACAGACCAGTCTACGGATCAAAGCACACACCTACATGATGAAAATGGGGAATAGAGAGTTCATGTAATTTGTGGTTTTCAGTGCTCCAGAAATGAAAGAAGGCCTTTTATCTGAGTCACTCCAGAGCACAAGCTGATAAAACCTCTGCTTTTAATTCTCAATATGAGATTGCAAGAAAATGTAGAGAGTAGAGACCATGTTCCAGTGCATTTTTATATGATGTCATTTGTTTTTAGGCAAGATATATTTATCCGTTTTTTTTGTGTTATTTAGTTATGCTTGACTTCAACAACATCTCCTGTGCTACTTGATGCAGTCATACGTGGTATTTCATGTGGAATAATGAGGAACGATGAGAAGCTAAAGGGGCTTTACTCGATAAAGACACTGAAGGCTTAGTTAGGGAGAACAGATAACGTCATAGGCTCCCGATAGGTCTGCTTTAGGTGCTCTAAGTGCCTTCTAGACAGCCGGAGACCCTGTCGGGGTGGAGATTTGGGGGAGGGGGGTGTTTGGGTGATTGTATGAGTGAATCATCATCAGTCTCAAACAATTAAGGGTCAAGCACTGATTGAATGTTACAACATGCTATGTTTATAGTCCAGTTGATCCTAAAAATGGCTTACTGGAATGTGTAGGACAGGTTTAAGGAATTGTGGCTAACATGTGATTTCATGCTGTTACACTGCATGTCTGAATGCTGTTCATTTAGATGTATTTAATTTCTTATATATATATATATATATATATATATATATATATATATATATTAAAATAAACATTTTGTAAATGCATTATTGTTGTTATATAAAACACAGAATTATAATTAACCATTAGGCCCATTTAATATATTGGTTGGAAGTACAATATACAATCAATAATGCTCATTTTTGTCACACTTTAAATGATATAAACATGCAATTTTTTGGCAGAGCACACAATATGATGCATATGACAGGCAAATGTGTAATAATGTTCAGTCTATGTCTTAATGTAGCGTCTGCTGACGTGGCTCGGGAGACAGTCTGCCTCTGCCATCTGGCTGCCTTAGGCTGGATGCAGTCTCCATAGCAACCACCACCTTCCAATAATGAAAGCCCAAGAAAACCAAGTCTTACCTCCCCCACCCCACTGTAAACAAAGCCCAACCCTTGGACTATTTAGCCTCATATCCCCACCCCGAACTGCCGTACTTTCACTCGTATCACCTAAGGTCATGGGCTGATTGAACTACTGTGCCTTGCAACAAAACACTTTTCTGCAGAAGTTGGTTTAAGAAAGAAAGAGCACCAGATGTTTTCCCCTTTGAATAAGTCTTTCTAGGGTGTGTAGTAATGTTTCCTCTTTGGAATTAATTATTGTTAATCTAATCTAATTGTCCACCTTTTTTTGCACAGCTTTACTATGCATGCAGAATGAATGTCATCCCATCACATTGGCCTGCTATATACAATTGGCCTATGTATTTAACTCACCTGTAGATAAATGTATGAAGAGGCAGTTATTAAGGGATCTTTCTTTCAATAGTTGCAGTGAATCACAGTGGCTTTTCCTTCGTGGACGAATCGCTATTTTGGGTCGAATCTTTCAAGTGAACAAATCGTTCTGGTTCACTTTTTTTCTCATCGGGCAAGTCGTTTCATTTTAAAGCGCGTCACTAATTTAAGCTGGGGGAAAAGTAATGGTCTTTTTTTTATATCTCATTAAAGTGAAGCCCAGTTACAGGTTTAAAATTATAACTTACTTTGTCATTTGTGGGGAAACGAATACAATGCTTAAACTCTCTATGGATTTTGGACACCCCTACTGTCTTTTAGTGTATTTATAGACACGCAAATTTTATTTTAGGCTATTCGTCAAACCCTGTCGACGAACCTGAACAAATCTTTTAAGTCAACAGATTCAAAAGATTCGAGTCACTGCCACTGGGATGAACCAAAAGCTACCAGTGAATCACCCGTTTTTGTTTTAAATAATTACATATTCCAAAATACTAACTCTTATTGGCTATCATAACTCCTCCTATTCCAGTGCTGGCGAATGAGCGAACATCTTTTGCATTCGCACACGCCCACAATCTCAGTTCACTGTCCCCTCCTTACCGACTCCCATTCGGAGAAAAGGACTGCAGTTTTTCATAAAAATCGTAAAAACGGACTATTTATCGGACACCGACAATGAAAAACGCGTTCTCCCGTTATTCATACTGAATCCTCTCTAAATCCGGTCCAAATTTCACGTGAGTGTACTAGTTTCTTACCGTTGCCTCTTCCCAAATTACACTCGTTTGTCATTGCGGTGAATGCGTTGATACATATGTTGAATAATTCATTGACATTTGTCCTGGAGACACGCATCTCTTTGGCTTGACTGCTGAAACCAGCCCGTTCTTTGTAAATGTTACTCACAGTGTTTCAATGTCCACCATTTCCGAGGATTGTAAGGAAGTCTTAAAATATCTGCAGGATGTAGATTCCCCTTTATGCCATGGGGCTGTGCTTTAGGTCAACGAGTTTTCACAGTAGCCTAACTGTGATTGTTTTCATATTCTATTGTTTTACAGTGCATGCAAAATGAATGTCATCTCATCGCATATTATTAGCGATTTTATAGCTATTAGTGTCCTTAGTCTGTGATCACTCCTGTATTAGACATCTTTTGTCTCAAGAAAGTACATCTTTTGTAAAGTTTATAAAGGCCTTCTGATGAATCATCCGAATTAGATGCTGTATGATGCATATTGTAAATCACACTGCATGTCTTTACTAAAGATTGACAATATAGTTTTTCTATGACTAATTCTGATTATTTTAATTTTTAAGTGCCTCATAACCATTGTAAAATTGGTTATTGTTTTAAATTATTATTATTATTATTATTATTATTATTACTCAATGGGAACTAAATGTGACCCTGGACCACAAAAACAGTCATAAAGGTCAATCTGTTTGAATAAAAAAAAGCTTTCCATTGATTGTTGGTTTGTTGGCATAAAATAAATAAAACATTCTAAATATTGAGAAAATCACCTTTAAAGTTGTCCAAATTAAGTCCTTAGCAATGCATATTACTAATACTAATATTTTTTATATATATATGTACGGTAGGACATTTACAAAATATATTAATGGAACACGATCTTTACTTAATATTCTAATGATTTTTGGCATGAAAGAAAAATCGATAATTATTTTGACCCATACAATACTTTGTTGCCACAAATATACCTGTGAGACTTATGACTGTTTTTGTTGTCCAGGGTCACAAATAATCAATGGACAACAATAAAAACACATTATGCATTTTGCTTATTTTAATCATAATAATAATAAGATTATTTAACACATTTGAACGTTTCCTTAAGGAAAACTGGAACATAATTTTTCCATTTGCAATAACCTATTTCTAGTACACTACAGAGATGCTACTGAGACATCAGATGTACTGTACATGGCCCTTGTCTCTGCAGAATTTGTGCTCCTTCAAAAGTCAGTCTTAAATGGCTTTTAATTTTTTTTCTTTCAAGCAATTTCGTCCATCATACACCATTGCTCATGCATGACATGAATATCACTAGAGCAGTGGGCAAAATGTAAGCCCCTTTAAGTGTTCAATACATCAGTGTGTTTGCAGTTTATCAATATGAGTAAAATACATGTTAAACATTTTATTTGTTATGAAAGTGGGGTTGCTTTAAAATGGACGAGTCCATTGGTGACAAAGGCGGTATTATTATGCTGCACAGGTTGCCATGCAGCGATTATTATATGTAATGCTTTCTTTAGTCAATCACATTGATTTGTAGTCCATATACTGAAAGTGTTGTTCACTACACAGTCAGGCAGGTGTGGCAATAAATGGATATGCCTTAATGATAAACAAGTCCTCTCAAACACTACTTAAAGAGAGGAAATGTCAAATTGAAACCCTTTGATTCCTGATTAACAAATCTAATGAGGCCAGATACCTTCAGTTAGAAATGATGATTCCAGCTTCCAAGGAGCTACTAATGTTAAACCACATGGATATTCGAGACTTACAAAACCCTTTAACATTACACTTGTTTTTTTTGTGCCCTCTTTTGCAACCAGAAACACCTACTGTATGTAAACTGGGATTCGAGTGAAATAAAGTAGTGACAGAAGTCTTGAGAAAGTTTTACCAGCCCGTCTGCTCAATATAACAGCTGTTGCCTGCTTTGGCACAGTAAATGCTCAGCTGTGCCTGTCTTCATCTGTTTGAGAAGAAAGATGAAAGTGCAGTCTTTACATCAGCATTTTTCCCCAGCTACAGATTATGCGTGATCTAACTGCATTATCACTGACATGGAAATGTTATCCTGCAGTGCCGTGAGAATCTGCTTTAGCTGTGAGTAGGATGTTAATGCACATTCTGTGACATTTTGTTGTTTGCTTTATAAATGCTGGTGAATCTTGAGCCTAGCCAGTTGGATAGTGAGATACTACACTAAAAACCCCTATATGTGATGAAGATAACATGGTGTTGTTGACCATTATAGTTAAAACAAAATGAAATCAGTCGCTGTTGTTGGTGCATTTTATGCGACCAGAAGCCTAGCTGTGGAGAAGCTAATATTCTGCTTGTCATGTCATGTTTAGTGTCTGTACAGGGTTTCGTGAAGGCTGGTGTTGGCCTTGCTGGACAGATGCTGTCAGGTTGATGTTAAGCAAAGCGTACAGACAGACAGTAGCCCGTTCCAGGTGAATCAATGTGTGGGAATCACGCCTTGCGTGAGTGACAGTTTACTCTGCATTCCTGCCATCGAGTTGATAGGGGCTGGGTGGCGCATGTTGGTCTGGAATATTTTGACCTTGGAGAAATGTGCAGTTCGTGTATTTCTGTGAGTGTGTGTGTGTGTGTGTGTGTGTGTGGGCATGTTTTTGTGAAATATCAGGACACAAATGTGTATAATGACATGGGTATGACTTAAGTATTACAAAAACAGGGTGAAATATGAGGACGTTCCCCATGTCCTCACTTTTCAAAATGCTTATAAATCACACAGGATGAGTTTTTTTTCACAGAAAGTAAACTGCACAGTCTCCTGTGATGGGTAGGTTTAGGGGCAGGGGCAGTGTAGGGGGATAGAAAATACGGTCTGTACAGTATAAAATGCATTACGCCTATGGAATGTCCCCACAATTCACAAAAACAAACGTGTGTGTGTGTGTGTGTGTGTGTGTGTGTGTGTGTGTGTGTGTGTGGCTTGTCAACACACAAGTACACTCATGGATCACAATAAATCAATCATGCTGACTAGATTTGTCTAGGTAGTGTGAGATTGATTTTATTGGAATATGTCTTTCTTTCTTTCTTTCTTTCTTTCTTTCTTTCTTTCTTTCTTTCTTTCTTTCTTTCTTTCTTTCTTTCTTTCTTTCTTTCTTTCTTTCTTTCTTTCTTTCGAAGCACATAGACACAAAACAGGACAAAGATGTCACCATCTGAGACAGCAGAGAGTGAGGTCTATAGAGCAGTTTGACAATTTAGGGCTACTGTAGAAAAATGATGCAAAATGGCGACTTCTCTGTATAGTACCCGTGGTGTATGTAGATAGAAATGGTTTATTCTACGTAGGCTTGCTGCGATAGTGTTACTGGTGTTCAGGCGAAACACCGGTTACATCACTTCCCACTCCCACCGTCGCTTTGATTTTTATAGCAAGTAAAATGAGCACAGCCGCACGGGCATTCATTCATGGCCACACAGTCATTCACAGTGCGGGTCCAGTCTGGTGCGTTTCAGTTCATGCCTATGGAAGCTTAACTTTTAGGAATTCACCGTGCACATTTCCTCACCATCACATCCCTAATTCTAAGGTAATAAAACATCATCTTTATACACCACTGAATAATAGTTATGTATGTTATATTGAATTTCTGTCAATAGATCCTCTCGAATATTACACACTGAACCTTTAAAGACTTTTTTTTCTGCAGATAACAATCATTGGACTACAAAAATAAAAAGACAAGAATATATCTTAAAAAAATCTAATGTATTTTCATTATGCAATATGCATGCATTTCATATTTATGTATATTTAATTTGTAATCTTTATTTTGACCTTTACTTTTAAATGCAACGCAGTTCTAATTTTGTAATGAATGTCTGTTATGTAAAAGTAATTTGTGCAAATAATACATTTTAATTATTTTACTCGCAAAGGCTTTTTTAAATAATGGTATAGGAAATTTAGTTGAAAAGTGTATCAGTGAAAATAAATACATTAAAATGATATCTATGTAATGCATCATGCAATATCCTGTCACAAATAACCAATTTAGTTAAAAAGTGTAAATGTCTGTAAATAAATTAGTTAATTAAAATTATATCATATATAATGCATCATGCAATATCATATCTCATGGGAAAATAAGTAAATAAATACATTTATTAAAAATAAAATAAAAATCAGACCATTATTTTAATTCTATTTCATCATGCCAGGCTACTGCAGATGCACAAAGAGTGTCCAGTTGACCACACTGCACTGCTGCTGGACAGTAATCCGAGTTTACAAACTGTGACTAATGACTGCTTTGGAAAATGTGCATGGCTTAACTTGTACTGCAGCAATTTGCCTTTGCCAGTTTACCTCAGCATTGTATGTCATTTACCTAAAGACAAATGGCTTCGTTTTCATCCCTCTGCCTGTTACAGTGTACTAATGAGTCAATGTGGCGGCGCTGAATAATCCTTGGGTAGATGATATGGAGTAACTGATAGGAACTAATGGACAGATTCATCCATCTGGTTGTAAAGATGCAGGAAGCTGTATGGCATAGCAGACGAGGCTTCATTAGGCTGAACAGGAGCCAAGCATCTCTCAATGGACTTGGCATCTGGGCCGCCGCAGCAGCAGGACAGCCATGTCTTCCTGCCTTATAACAGCACTGTTTGGTTATTCAGGATCAGCTGTGATAAGAAATCCATGACTTATCTTGTTTGTGATAAGATCCACTTTTGCTAATGTGTGGAGAGAGACCAGAGTTGATGTCATCAACCTCCTCCAATATGGCCCATGATTGTTAGTTCATCTGGCGGTGAAACCAAAAGAGCTGTATGATGTGCTGACTCATCATCATTGTCAGAAAATGCCACTCAGTGTTTATTTTGACACTGATTACAAGTGGATTGCGTTACTTCTCACCCTCTTCCATTTGTATTTATCTACTAATCTATTCATCTACACACCAGTCTTTCTTCAATGTGACAAGTTCAGACTGAACGATTTATTGATGAATCAGACTGGGATGTGTTTTCCAGAAGCATTGTAAGCCTAAGGAGATCGCGAACACCATTGGTGCCTATATTTTCAGTGATCTACTTGCAGCCCCGGTCTGGTCTTTGAATTCAACTCAATGGGTCCTATTTTAATGATCTAAGTGCATGATCTAAAGCCCGGGACGCACTGCACGATTTTCAGCTGTCCCAGACGAAAGTCAATCATGCCGATTTCTGTGATTGTGGCTCCTAATCGGTGGTCCTATGTCATACAATGAGAGAGGTTCAAAGATGGAAATTGTCACAGTCTTGAGACCAAAGATAGCCTACGACAATTTTCTGACAGTGTCAGAAATTCAGCATGATCACCGCACAGTGTTTTCAGCAATGACCTACGTCTACTGACAAGCCAATAAAAATGCGACATCAACGTGACATGGCGCTAAAACTTAAAAAGGCTTACCTCAAGTTCCTTTCCCTTCCTCTTTAGCCGTGTCCTCTTTTTTCAGCACACAAAAGCTACAACTGCCAAAGTGTGATTCATCGTAGTCTTTTTGTTTACCACTAGCGAATGCTGATGATGTTTTATTGTTCCATAGAAACTTGCATCGTAGCCTACAAGTCAATAGGTGTCATCATCATGTAGTCTACATACATGTCATACCCAAATTTAATAGATCCATGTCGTACAGTGTGATTAGTTCCCGGGCTTAACTTATCCAGTTCTTGTGTTCAAGTCAATGATGCATTCTAGAGTTATCGAATGGCTTTATAAGACTTAAAAATATAGCGCATGAGTCACGTGGACCACTTTTATGCTTTGCCCTTTTTGAAGCTTGACAGACATGGACACTGTGAACTGTTGTGTATGGAAAAAAGCTGTGAAAGGATTCTTTAAACATCCTCCATAAGGACAGAAAATAAATTTTTGGGTGGAGAACTGATCAACTATCCCTTTAAGCAGCGGAATTATACACTCAAATGTTAAAAACTGGGCCTTGAACTTTGATCTTACAGTGAGAACAATAAAACTATGAAAGATCATTGCTCATAGTCCAACTGTGAAATAAATAATGCAATACAAAGCCATAGTCAGCGTCTGCATGCCATATTACAAGACGTTTGTATGTTCATTATTCATGGATGTACATGCTGGATATGGATCTAGTGTCAGGAAAGTAACTTTCCGGCCCACGTCTGCAGTTCAAACCAGACATATAAGGATAAAGAACCACGGATGCATCACTTCTTTTAGTGCTCTGTGACTCATGGCATCTCCCCAGACATAACACTGTAAATGCCGCTTACGCAACTCTCAGCATGCAATATCAGCCTAGTTATGTGGAATAAATCCGTGTAACTGCTTCCTCTGCAGGGTCTTTAGATGCCATAGGTTTCTTTAAAATCTGAACACGCGGATATCTGTACTGAAAGCAGACTCTGACGACCTAGTGTCGAGGGTCTTTTGTAATTATTTTCGGCAGCCCTTGCGGTAAATTGCTTATTGCCTGCTGCGTGCAATATCCTGCAATTAGACACAGGTAATGGAAAGAGTCACATGCTGTCTTGCTGAGAGAGGCTTCGCTAATGTTGACTAATTGCCAGAAAGTGAAATTTATGGAAATTATGCAGTCTTGGACTTCTTCTCGGCTCTATTGTCCTAAACAGGCACTCTTTAGTGTGCTGTAGGTGGCAGGGGAGGGCAGGCGGTTTCTGTCTCAGGCAGATTAGACTCAGACGTAAAAAAAATATATATATATGTAAGTCAGCGTTACAATCCGATTAAATGCAACCCCTGCTCAGAAAAGATCTCAGAATTGGGCATTAAGAAATAAATATGTTAAAGGCCCTTAAAACCTTATGCTTACCATGATATTCAGTTTAGGTATGTCCACCTTTATTGTGTTATGAAAATTATTTTAAAGATTAGACTGTGGCATTATACAATCTATATTATTATTATTTTTTTCATTTAGTTTTTATCCCAAGCCACTTTCAAATGATGAGTATTTCAGAAAATTGTAGTTGCTGTTGAATATTTATGCTAGCACAGAATGCACACTATAAATGAGATTCATTCAGCAGGAAATCATAAATCACTGTATGGTGAGGTCAGTACTGTCTGCTGTAAAGGGTACTCTAGAGCTGTACTTGCAGTATTTCAGTTTTCGTTGTGTTAGTCCTCATTATTCTGCAGCTATCTGGGACATCTAAAGACATATTTGTGTAGTTTGAGGTAAAGGTTCACTGTGTGTTATTTAAGGAACTCTCTCCGCCTCTGTAAAGCCATAGTCAATATTCACTAGTACGTACACTACAGTTCAAAGGTTTGGGGTCAGTAAGATTTTGTTTTGAAATAACTTAATTCTTTTATTTAGCAAGAATGCATTACATTGATCAAAGGTGACAGTAATTCATTTTTGTTGAAAAATAATTATTGATATTTTTGGGACATTCAAGATTTATCCTTCTTCATGTGGATAATTATCTTGAGTCAATTCCGTTGTTTTATCGAGACAATAATGGTTTGTCTTAACAGTAACTACCAAAAGCCCTGGAGAAACCAAGGCAGAACACTGTAACCCCAGTTACTGATCTTTGCCTTTGTTTTGGACTGCTCAAACTGAGTTAGGATACTCTGCTATTGTTTAGAAGTAACTGCCGGCCTGGGGTTACGGTATTGTGCCTTTGTTTTACAGTCCATTAAAGTTTGCTTTACAGTTGTCACTGAAGCACTTGGACACACGATACCTGAATAAAAATGTAGGTAAAACAAATAGTTAAGTGGCTGTTTTTACTAGCGTCTAAGGATGGCCCATTGCTCTCGAAGGAAAATGATGGTTGAGATGGCTTTGAAACACATACATCAAGGTCAAGGCAAGAAATTGTGTAACACAAAAGATACGTTAGACTAACAAATTTGATAGATCACAATATACTTCATTTAGCTAGCTGCTAGCATAAATAGGCTAGTCAGTTATACAATGAATAGGCTACCAATTCATCAAACAATTCATTTTTGGTGTGACTTCTCACTTTTTTCTGACAATACAAACAGTACTGTAACTTCAAAATACGGGTTTGCTTTCAGTTTGAGCTCAAGATTTTTTTTCATTACTAAAACATCTAATTCACAGATTTCTAGTGTCCAGTGAAGTAATTTTTTTCAGTTACACACTCAAGTAAGATATGGTCTTTTGCCTTTGTAGGGCAGAATTAATGTATACATTTTTACTTAATGTTAATATTTATATAGATAAGGTTTATGCAGGGTAGGCCTAATTAGGAAAGGTATGGCTACGTTGACACTCACAGTCTCTTTTTGGGATTTACTGTTGCAATTGCTTACAAATGTGAATCCTGATATGTTTAGTTCATCCGGGAGATTAAAGTAGCTGCTTGATTATGTTCATTCAGCTGTATGATCAAACTGCTAGCGGTGTCCATAAAACGATTGACAGCGCGTAATTAAATGTCTAATTGAGGTGTGAGTTCATCCATTAGATATTTAAAATAACCAACAACATTGTTAAATGCTTTGTAACAGGTTGCGAGAATACGTTTGAGCTGCGCCTGCTGTATGAATGCTGTATGAGCGCAGGCATATTATATTAAGCACAAAATATGGGACTGACCTATTCTAGTGCTGTATAAAAATGAACAGTATAAATACTTACGATGCAGTCTCATCGTTTTGAGGTAGGAGAGCCCCGGGATGTTTTCTTTTCAGATGCTCTTGCAAAGAGGCTAGTACTGCTGTGGTTTGCCATTTCAGTTACAGAGCGTGCTGAGAACTATTCATTCTCTGTTTAAAAGATTCCCACACTTTATCAAGCTCAATATTTTTGTAATTGCGGTTGATTTTCAGCATGCCCTGAAGCCGGCATCTTTGGTGAAAATAAACAGTGCTACACATCCCTTCGTTCTTTTGTCACGTCACGCCCCCATAGGCTAAAGCGGTCTGTACCGGAAATAGAAACGATAGTTCACCTCTCGAGTCTTTGTGTCTGAGTCGTTCGTTCAACACAATTATTGAAAAGAACCATCATGACAGAAATTCACAAATGTATAAATTGAAAGAAATTTAAGACCAGAAATGCATCACTTAACTATACCACATGCTTGTTTAAGGAAGATTGAAAATGTCTGTATCCATATGGCCGTCATGTGACAGAACAACTAACGACTCAGACCCGAAGACTTGAGAGCTGAACTAATAATTTCTGTTTCCTGTACAGACACAAAATGATCAGCCCATCACTAGTGTGAAATCGGGGAAGAGGGTGGGATCACAAAGCTAATTGTCAGGTTTATGGGACCCACTTTATATTAGGTGTCCTTAACTACTATGTACTAACATTTTAATTAATAATTTGATACATTGCACTTATTGTGTACATACATGTTTTTACATTGTACTTACATTTAAAAAAATACCTGCATGTAATTACATCTGTAATTATTTTCTATAGTTACATTTGTAATTACACAGTTGACACTTCCCTTACACCTAACCCTACCCTTAAACTTACCCATCCCACCACACCTGTCCCTAACCCTACCCGTATCCCACCTCAATATCAGCAAAGGTGTTTTGTAACACAATATGAACACAGTAAGTACATTGTACTTATTTTTTTATGTAAGTACATAGTAGTTAAGGCCACCGAATATAAAGTGAGGCCAGTTTATGTTGTTTTCATTTAGTTTTTGTGTTTCCAGTTCCTGTCTTCCTTAGTTAACGTTCAATGTTCTAATGTTCATTTTAATATCCAGAAATATGTTTTTTTATAAAAAGTATTCAAAGTAAATACTGAGTTTATTGAGTTAATGGATATTAATATAATAGAGCCACTTTTGATCGGCTAAATAAGCTAGTGATTAATATGTATATCATCTTTATTGTTGAAATATTTAAGATCACCCTAAACTCATAAAAATTCCCTCTGTTATGTAATATCTTCACTAAGGGAAACATTTTTTCATCAAGACTGGATTTGTGAGGGTGTGAATATACACACAGAGTATATATAATATGACTTATTGCCACAAGTTTATATTTCACATGCTAAGCAACATTATTAACTTAAACAGTTTCTTAATATTGCATGTGCTTAAAGGTACACTGTGAAATTTTTATTTTGTTAAACCTTTAAATAATAGTCAATTCATCATCAATCCTTCTTAAAAAAACATGTTTTTGTCTTACTCTGATTCTCTATGTTAAGCCTATTATTAGGGATGCAGCTAAATGAAAATTCTGGATGCACTTGGCTGAAAACCAAAATCAATACATAATTGTATTAATATTAGGCATTTTAATTAATTCAATAATTTTACTGAATTATTATTATTTTTTAAATAAAAATACAAGCCAATAAAATAAAATAGTGAAACTTCTATTTAAAATAACTGCACAGTCTTCATTCAGTATGCAACAACATTTATATGTAGCTCGAAACGAGCCTAGACCACTCCCTTTACAAGCACTAAACGCTGTAGCTTTGTCAATTCATTGGGATCTCACAAAGTTCTGTTATAATCAATGAAGCTGCCAACAATGCACAATAAATTATACTCTTTGTTTGTTAATGAGAGGTTTCGCGAGCCTGCAAAACTTAGCACTGAATAAAACGTCTGTGTTTTGAACGGTGAGTGGATTCTGCAACTTAAACACCTCTCATTGGCCATTGCGTTCAAGAGATCAACAACTATGTCTGTGATTGGCTACATTGCTCACCGCTGTTTCGATGGTAAATAGATACATTTTTGGATTTTCTCCATAGTGCTACACAAATATACACTGACTGGACCAATATATTTAGTAGGCGGCATATATTTTCAGCTCATATTTTCATCAGTTTCTCATTTATAAATGCCCTTTTCAACAGCCGAAATTTCGGTGCATCCCTAGTACCTATTATAAGTGTTTATATTTTAGACCTAGTGGGATGGTTTTCTTGGGAAATTGCACATGCATCACTCGTAATATCTGTAAATAGAGAAAGGTTGCTCTGTGTATGATGTGGAAGTGGCATATTGTTACAACAAGAGAGAAAGGTTGACATGGAGTAGATACATTTTGAACCTCTGGGGAATCACTCATTTAAAGGCCAATTCACACCGCACAGACAAATGGCAACAAACACCAACAAACAATTCTGTTGGTTCAGTGTGTCTGCGTCTGTTGCCATTGGTCGGAGTTTGTGTTCATTCGATTCATTGAACATGTTCAATCAGCATTTGTTGGATCGTGAATGTCTGAGCAGTGTGGTATTATTTTCTAACTAACAACAACAAGCTCCGACGTAATCTGACCTGGACACGAAACGTGGTCATGACGATGAGGCAAGTCCCTTGAAAAGACTGTGTGTAGGTGCTGTGTGTGCTTAGTAAATTATCCTTCGTGTGAAAATGGCAGGTTTCTGGACAAATCAGAAGACAATTCTAGAGAAAATGCAACGAGATATTGGAAAGCATACGTCTAGTAAGTTTTGAGACAGAGTGAAAGAAATCCGCTTGCGAGCGGAGAGATTTTACATTGATGCATTCTTGCATTACAATAATGCGCTCTCGGCATTTAGCATCATAGGAACAGCCTCAAATGAACTATAAAACAAGAAGAAAATCATGTCTGAAAGCTACAGTCCTTTATTTTCATTGGTTAAAATGAATGGAGAATACCTCGTGTTTTTCTGTGGGTGCTCAAGTTTGTCTGTGTCTGTTTGGGCAGTGTGAAAAAGTTATTTTTCATAAAATTCTAAATCCAATGGCAAACTTGTTTGTTGCCATTTGTCTGTGTGGTGTGAATTGGCCCTTTAAAAAAAACTCCAATCAGATGAGAGTCTGCTGACAAAAAGAGAATGCGACAGAGCTTGTAATAAAACAAGAATCAACATTAGTTTGGCTTTTTGGAGACAGCGAGAACTGAGGGATTTGAAATGTTGAAAAGGATAACCCAATATTCACAGCACAGTCACGCAAAGCCGATGCACAATAATGTTCTTCCTCAAAATGCATGCAGTTTTGTTTTTTTTACTACTAGAGAGCCAAAACTTAGTGTACCTTTAATATTGCATTTTGCATTATCAGTGGTTTGGACTTATGATGAATTGTGACTGACTTTGGTTTCGAGTAAATGCTAGTTAAGACTAACCTAAAGTTTTCAAATTTATATTACAGCAGCTATAATTTTGTCATCATCTAGCCATCCTCATGTTGAAACATGGTGGGACTAACTTTCACAAGGCTGATAGCACATTAGCTATAAGGTACAGTAGAGTAACATGTTTACAGTTCAGTTATGCCACTTTTTCTCAAGTCTGCCCACAGGCCATGGATTGTAATGACAGACATAGTCTACAATGCTACAGCTAAAGGCTTTTGAAATTTCTATTGGGCTTTAGAGTAAGCATAAGAATCTTGAGAGCATGAAGAGAGAGGGAGAGACAGCAAGAAACGGTCAAAGATGGATGGAAGGGCAGCTGTGATGTCAACGTTCAGCTGCTCTCATTCAGGGCTTATGGTGAAGGGGGTGGGGCGGGACAGCGAGGGGGGCTGCGCTGGTGTTTCTTGGTTACTGGGCTTGGCTAGTGCGTGCAGGAAACCAAACAATGAGGTCTGCTTGAGAAAATCCACAGCCCTGTCTGGTGTGTTTTTCATGACCATTGATAATCTTTCTAGTGTTTTGTGTGTGTATGTATACATGGGAATTAACGGCCATGGGCAGTAGCTAAACAATGGGCTGAATTTACTAAACAGTTGCACATGGTCCAACCATTTTTTTTGTGCATCATATGTGCTATCGTTTATGCATAGGGCTGGTTTGAAAATATAAATTTCTTATTTTAACTAATAAAACGGCTTCCAAACAATATGTCAAAGCCATTCAGTGATAGCTAGAAAATTGAACAATAGAGAAGGGTATTTTGCTAAATAAATGCACTATATTACATATTCATTATATTTTTACTTAACCTGTTCTCCAATATTTAATGTATGTTTGATAAATCCATAATGAAAACAAATGTATGTTTATGACATTATAGCCATTATATTTATTAAACATTATTATTATTATTATAACTTTATTATTATTGTGCCTTGTGTATATTTTAAATGTTTGTATACAAATAGGCCTTATTCAGAGCAGCGCCATGACAGGTATGAAAGCGAGGCTGTGAGGGTAAGACTTACCGTGTTTTCAATGGCATCCGCTGTAAAAGCTGTATAAAGCTCATAAATCACTTATCATTTTCCACAGATCATGTTATCTGGAGTTTTTTGTCTTCTAAAACTTCTTGGAAATATATTTTTGCAGTGTTTCATCAGCAGAACAATCCAAAAACGCATTAAATAACAATACAACCCACTGAAGAGATGTATGTCTATCCCTCAAAGCCTCACTTTCATTCTCATTAAAAATCAAAGATGGTGCTGCTATGAATAAGGCCTATTATCAGTATGTATTCCCTAATATTATAACTTGGTTCCCTGTATAGTTTACAGCTTTAGTTGAGACTTGAGGGACACATTTTGTATACATATCCCAAAAAATCAATATCAAGTCGATTTGACTCAAATTATTATAAATGAAGTCTTAATCATAAAACCTTTTTATTGAAAAGCATGGGCATTTCATAAGTACTACCCCCATCACATTTACATTTACGCATTTGGCAAACGCTTTTATCTAAAGCAAATTCCATTGCATTCAAGGTTTTAAGTTCATGCATGTCCTAGGAATCGAACCCAGCGCCATGCTTTACCAGAGTATAACTGTCCCCATATTGTGGTACACTTTTGTTGTTGTTCTTTTGAAATACTGTTATGGATCTATGGATATAATAATCATAGTTTGACTTTACCTACTTGCTCACAAACTGTATGCGCAAGAAAGAGATGTCTTGTTGTAAAGTATCTTCTATTTCGATGTGAGAAACCGCTGCAAATATTCAGTGCATGAGTGAACTGTCAAAAAAAAGGAATCAAACCAAATAAATCACAAACATGACCTTTTACACCCCTATTGAAAAAGTGACGTTTGTGTACATTTTCTATTGATCAAAGCATCAGGGGCTGTTTGTACAGAACGTGTTTTTGCATTAAATACCTTTCTATTCTGCTGTTTAGCTATTTCTGTTCTTTACATTATTGCATCACATCTCAAAAGAAAACATCTTAAAATTTCTTTAATGGATTTGGTGCTTAAACAACAGACACAGACGTGTACAACTGAAACAAACAATGCTATCAGCAGGCGTCATTTATTGCTAGCAAAATTTCCCCAGGGTTTTCTCTCTGCTGTAATAATAAGAACTGCTGGTTTTTTAAACTTCTTTTTGGAAATCTTTCTCATCTATATATTTATCTCAATAGCTAGCAGTTAATCTCTCTCGCTCTCTTGCTTTGTCTCTCTCTGTGTGTGAAAACAGAGGAAGGAACTGGGAGGATTTTTAGGAAGTGCCTTTTAAAGACTTCCTTTTTTTACCTTCCCCCTGTGATGAGACAGAAATGAAAGGAGCGGTGCTCAGATAGATAATATTTCAAATGTGTGTGTGTGTGTGTATTAAAGTCTGAGAGGCAAAAATCACTTTAAGGAGTATAAAGAGAACAGAATATTGCTGCAGCTCCGGGGCACCGCAATCTGCTGCTTTTCCACAAGCTGGAAATGAAAGATTACACAGGAAGTACAGAACATCTGACGTTACAGGTTAGTCATGAGGCAATTGGGAGGTTTTGAATCCCAGGATGTGAGGGATGAGACTGCATTTTTTCCTGACTTCTCACAGCTGCTGGTGTGTTCATTCATCACTTCACTAATGTGAGATACAGACCTTATTTGATGAGTAAAAAAAAAACGAGTGTGAGTGACAGAAGTACTATGTTTGAAACAAGGTCTTTCCTTACAAACATACTTTTTTAGGGCACACTTTAGTTTAGGGTCAAATTCTCACTATTAACTAATGTTTGCCTCAATAAACTCCTAATTACTGCTTATTAATAGTTAGTAAGGTAGTTGTTAAGTTAGATATTGGATAGGATTAAGGTATGTAGAATAAGGTCATGCAGAATAAGGCATTTAAATATGTGCTTTATTATACACTGATCAGGCATAATATTATGACCGGTGAAGTGAATAACACTGATTATCTCTTCATCACGGCACCTCTTAGTGGGTGTGATGTATATTAGGCAGCAAGTGAACAATTTGTCTTTAAAATTGATCTGTTAAAAACAGGAAAAATGTGCAAGTTTAAGGATTTGAGTGAGTTTGTCAAAGGCCAAATTGAGATGACTGGGTCAGAGCATCTCCAAAACTGCAGCTCTTGTGGGGTGTTCCCGGTCTGCACTGTTCAGTATCTATCAAAGGTGGTCCAAGCAGGAACAGTGGTGAATCGGCGACAGGGTCATGGGCGGCCAAGGCTTATTGATGCACGTTGGGAGCGAAGACTTGGCCATGTGGTCCAATCAAACAGATGAGCTACTGTAGCTCAAATTGCTCAAGAAGTTAATGCTGTTTCTGTTAGAAAGGTGACAGAATACACAGTGCATTGCAGTTTGTTGCGTATGTGGCTGCATAGCCATAGTTACCCCGATCCACTGCCGGAAGCGCCAACAGTGGGCGCGTGAGCTTTAGAACTTGACCACATAGCAATGGAAGAAGGTGGCCTGAACTAATGTATCACGTTTTCTTTTACATCACATGGATGGCCGGGTGCATGTGCGTCGCTTACCTTGGGTACACATGGCACCAGGATGCACTATGGGAAGAAGGCTACAATGACAGTACTACAATGAGGCAGTTAAATGATGCTTTGGGCAATGTTCTGCTGGGATTATTATTTTCTGCCATCCATGTGGATGTTACTTTGACATGTACTACCTACCTAAGCATTGTTGCAGACCATGTACACCATTTCATGGAAACGGTATTCCCTGATGGCTGTGGTCTCAAAATGGTTCAGGATAATAAGCAGCCAATATCCTAGTAATATCCATGCTAATATTTATGGTAGAGAATTGGACCCTAAACTAAAGTGTTACCCTTTTTTAAATCCTGCCACAGTCTAGCCACATGAAATAATAATTAATCAAAAAACAAAAATATAATAATAATAAGTACAGAAATAATAATTAATCTTTATTCTAGAATTGTCAGAGTACTACAATGACAGTTAAATACACTATTTTTAATTCTGCAAGTCTAGCTGCAATGATTATTATTTTTATTTTTATTTTAATTTACAAAATAATATATTTATTGAAAAAATAAAATAACATATAAAACAAACTTTATTTCTGAACTGCCAAAGTACACATACAACATCAATTTAATACACAGTTAGAAAATTATGTGTGACCTGATCTCTACCAGCCTGTTTGACGTTACATGGACCTAACCTTTTATTTACAGTATTATTACAGTTATAGTGTTTCTCCACCCGTTCATTGTCATCTAAGAAGCAGTGCCTGGCACATGGCTTGTGTTTCAACATGGAATATAATAGTCATACTTTCAGTAGACAAAATCCTCCTTACACTCTAATCCTAAAACCAACAACAGGGAATCAGACGTAGGTCAGACTCAGAGGTGGAAAATCACAGCAGACAAGGAAGCACATGGACGCTGAAACAACAGCACAAATTGTGCTTACACAAACACACATTCACACAGACAGACTGACAGACAGACAGAGAGACCGAGGGAGACATATGACTCTCTCAATAACAGAAAGACTGTTATGTTTTGGGTATCATGGGATTTCACATTTGTTTGTTTGTGAATGATAAACTGCTGCTCCCTCTGTGCACATTCATTGATATTGAACAATAACATGTTAGTTGATGGAGGGAACAGGGCTAATCTGTTTTCTATCTGAGCAGACAGATGTTCACATGGATATGTGTCATGGATATAGCTGACAGCCAAAGCTCCTGCTTTCAGACACGTCAAGCTGTTCATTCCTATGGACACTTTTATGTCCGAGGGTGTAAAAAATCCAAAAAACAAACTGATTTTATTTTTGTTATTATACACAACATCATTCAAAAGTTATATTTGAAATATAAATCTTTTGTAACAATATAAATGTCTTTAATTTAACTTTTGATCATTTTAATTAGTCACTGCTGAAGAAAAGTAATCATTTAAAAAAAAACAAAGTGTATTTGGTGTGCTAGTGTATAAAGGAACTTATCAATTGCCTGTTATATACCCTTATTCTGGATCCAAATTTTCAACTTCAAAATATGAAATATGAAACTACATCATAATATGAATGATTACATAAAGAAAATTGGAGGGCAAATTTTAAATAGGATATCCAAAATCAATGTAAATATTACTAAATGTTTGCACTGTACATACTTTTTTATCAAACTGTATTTTGTTAGTATGCACATTTTTTGAAAACATATTTTGTAAAATTGCAAAAAGTGTGGAAGTATTATTTAATTGTATTTAGGTGTGATTTTATTCCAGATGTTATTCCAGTTTAATTGTACTACCTCAGAACCTTGTGCATAAAACCTTTTTTGTGTCATTTTGTATGAAATCAATGCCTTTGAGATTATGCAAGATTTCCTTGGTCTTTCACACATGGGATTGTAAAGATGAAATGGGCAGATCTACAGCTGTATTCAAAGATTAACGTTCTCTTTCTCTCTCTTTTAGTCTGAGAGGCCTCTGTCTCTTCATTTGAATGCCTCTCACGATGGCTAAGCGGGAAAGCGGCAGCACCAGCCCGGTGGTGCGTCAAATAGACAAGCAGTTCCTGGTGTGCAGCATCTGTCTGGAGCACTACCACAACCCCAAAGTCTTGCCCTGCCTGCACACCTTCTGCGAGAGGTAAACTGACACATCACAATAGAAAGTGCCTCATGCATGAATGATCAAATGATTGCAATCACACAATAGCGTGAATGCCACTTTCAGAATATGCTAAAGACTGTCTGTGTGTACTGGTGTGGAAGAAATGTGCTCAATACCGCCCCAAAACACTAGAGGTCTGTCGCTTTGGGGGTGTGTCTGTAAAATAACAGCAATCTAGTTGTCTTCAAGATGTTCTAGTGTTGGAAATGACACAAATGACAGTAGCTTGACTGTTTTCAGTAACAAACTACATTTGCCAGCAAATACCGGAGTACATCATTCTAATATTGTATTATAAGAAAAAATATCCATATTTATGAATGTATTAACCATAATCACTGGCTTCCGGTGCCGGCAATACGCAATTTGAGTTCCAGTGGAAGAGTGACCTCTGACCTGACGCATGACGTATCATGTAGGAGTAGCTTAAGCTTTGATGCCTCTCACGGTTCAAACAAATAGGGCTGGGCAACAAACTCAAGCTATTCTTCTCTTATAGTGAGATCCTCTGACATCTTTGATCCTCTGATGTCTTTACAAATTCTTTTTTTAGACTGGTGTTTTGTTTTGTTCTATTCTCTGCACTTCCGTGTTCACTAATACATCATGTGTCAGGTCAAAGGTCACTCTTTCGCTGGAATTCGACTTGACCGTTATCGAAAGTCAGTGATTATAGTTTTAAATATGAAGTTATAAATATTAATATTTTTCTTACAAAAACACATCGCTTCTCTTCAGAAGGCGTTTATTAACCCCCTGGTTGCCGTATGGATTCATTTTATGATGGATGGATGCACTTTTTTGGGCTTCAAAATCTAGGGTACCATTGACTGCCATTATAAAACTTGGAAGAGCCAGGACATTTTTTTAATATAATTTTTTTGGCCCCACTTTATATTCGGTGGCCTTAACTACTATGTACTTACATCAAAAAATAAGTACAATGTACTTACTGTGTTCATATTGTATTGCAAAACACCTGATATTGAGGTGGGATACGGGTAGGGTTAGGGACAGGTGTGGTGGGATGGGTAAGTTTAAGGGTAGGGTTAGGTGTAAGGGAAGTGCAATTACAAATGTAATTACAGAAATTAATTACAGATGTAATTACATGAAGGTATTTTTAAAAATGTAAGTACAATGTAAAAACATATATGTACAGAATAAGTGCAATGTATCAAATTATTAATTAAAATGTTAGTACATAGTAGTTAAGGACACCTAATATAAAGTGGGTCCATTTTTTTATAATTTGTTTAAGTCTTACACCTAGAATGGCTTGAGTGTGAGTCAATTATGGGATAATTTTAATTTCAAGTTTTTATGTTCTGTAGCCATATTTATAATTATACAAGAATTTTACAAAATAATATAACAATTATTAAATAAAAAAAACAATAAAATAATATTTATTAGCTGCATACATACAATGTCAGTTTAATATAGCTAATCCTGCCACAGCCTAGCCACATTGATACAATTGTATAAAATAATAAAATATTTATTTAATAATTTTTTTGCCAGATTATCAATTTAATACTCATTTAAAAATAAATACTACCACAGTCTAGTCACATTGAAAAAAATATTTACAATCATTTTACTAAAAAAAATATATATATATTTAATTAATAAATAATAATAAAATAAAATAAACTTTATTTCTGTATTGTCAAAGTACACATACATGTCATATACTTTTTTTAAATTCCACAACAGAGTAGCCAAATTAAAAATATTACAAAATAATATTCATTAAATTAGAAAATAGTACTAAAATATAAAACAATCTTTGTTTCTGAATTGCCAAAAATGTTAAAGTACAGTTCTGTTAATCCTGGCACAGCCTAGCAACTTTGAAAGCATTACAATTAAATGTATTATTTAATTAAATATAGTAAATTATTTAAATAATCTAACTAAAGCAAAATTAATATGTTATTACTGACATCAATGCCTTCAACTCACAGTGATTGACATCCACCCATTGTTTTTCACCTTTCATTTGCACAAAGCTCAACATTTCCCAAAATGTCAACACTCCGGCCTGCTCCACTGTAAATCTCACAATCCTCTGTGCAGGTCTGCTGCTCAGCTCCAAAAGAGAATGAATTGAAATCCCCCCGCTCAGAAGCTCCACAGTGCCAGTGAACATGTACAGTTTGACTTTTGACAGCTCATCCTGAGCTTCCAGAACAGTAGGAAATCAATGACCCAGATGCTGGATTTTGGTTTAGAAAGGCTGTCGTATGACATTATGTTTAGAAAACGCAGACAGAGATGACCATAATCCCTCTGCCGTCACTGGGCTGGAATCTGAGCCTCCGCTTTTATCAACCGATCATGTTTTCACATGAATGTTAACTACTTTTATTTTCTATCATACAGTCCAAATATTTATCACTAAGATTTAACGAGACTTAAAAAATGCATACCATTGTTGATCGCGTCAATAATTTTTGCTTTTAAGTCTTTGACTATGTTTTCATCCCAGATGCCTCCAGAACTACATCCCCCCTCAGTCCTTGACCCTGTCCTGCCCAGTGTGCAGACAGACCTCCATCCTACCAGAAAAGGGTGTTGCAGCCCTGCAGAACAATTTCTTCATAACTAATCTGATGGAGGTGTTGCAGAGGGAGCAGGACTGCCCCCGTCCCGAGGCCTCCAGTGGGCTGGAGTCAGCCGGTGCTGCTACATATGCCCCACCCCTGTCCTGCCCCAACCACGAGGGCAAGGTAAGCATGAAACATATACTGACAGTCCAGTACAGATGAGATTAGTGCAGTGGACTCCTGCTATTAACTAAATGTGCATACTTCGATGCTGATAGAAAAAGGATATACATTTGAACAAGTACACAGTACAAGTATTGGGACATTTGCAGCCTTCAAGTAGTAATTATTATAACTGCCTATGAATACACCAAGCTAATTCTTCTTATTACCAGAAGTGCTATTTTAGTATTGTTTATATACTGTTATGGTATTTAGTAATATTTTGAATTAGCTATTATTTTGTTTTATGTGCTTTTGTCATTTGCATTACACACATGCATACATAATAGACTATTTATATATATATAAATATATACATATATATACATATATACATATATACATACATACATACATACATACATACATACATACATACATACATACAATATAATTGCAGCTTAATTTAAATTACTGAAAATGGATAGAAGCAATATATATAGTTGTATATATAGTTAATATATAGTTGATGCAAGATGAAAGTTGCTTTTAGTTATATATTATTTAAATATTTTTAAAGTTTTTCCCCATCAGTGTGTTCAACATTTCAGTGAGTTTTTGCCGCCCTCTGCAGGTCATGGAGTTTTACTGCGAGTCTTGTGAAACAGCCATGTGTTTAGAGTGCACAGAGGGAGAGCACAGAGAGCATGTGACCGTTCCTCTGCGGGATGTTCTGGAGCAGCACAAAGCTGCGCTGAAGAACCAGCTGGATGCAATTCGCAACAGGTTCGTGCAGCCAAAAATAATACTAAGCTCACTGTTAAGCTGAGCCAGTGTATGCAGCTCATTTGAACCCATTCTGTATACACTGAATCATTCTTTAGGTTTAAAGCTCAGTTATTTAAATGTGAATCTTCTTTTTAAACATGTTTATGAAGTTTCTGCTGTGTTTGCATAGCTCAACTGCTGGAGTCACACTATGACCTCCTTACGGAAAGTTTGACTGAACATTGCCCTCATTCTTCATCTGCAGGCTTCCTCAGCTGACTGCAGCCATAGAGCTGGTAAATGAGATCTCCAGGCAGCTAACCGACAGGAAGAATGAGGCAGTGACAGAGATCAGCAATACATTCGAGGAACTAGAGAAAGCACTGCACCAGCGGAAGACTGCCCTCATCACTGACCTGGAGAACATCTGCAGCACCAAGCAGAAGGTGGAAAGCTCAATTCTTAAAAGCATAGTTAATCAAAAAATGAAAATTCTGGTCTTTTTAACTTACCCTCATGTCATTTCAAACCCATATGCTGTTATATTTTCCATGGGAAGCAAATATTATTTTATTTTGTATTTGATTTGATTTTTTAAGGGGCATCTGCTGTAATTATATTGAATGTTGTTGCAGGTGCTGCAGGCCCAACTCACTGCATTACTGCAAGGGAAGGAGAACATCCAGAGCAGTTGTAGCTTCACAGAGCAGGCGCTGAACCACGGCAGCCCCACTGAGGTGCTCCTGGTGCAGAAGCAGATGGGAGAGCGGATGGGCGTTCTCGCCCGCCACGCCTTCCCTGAGCAGCCCCATGAGAACGGCCACCTGGACTGTCAGGTGGAGACAGAGGGGCTGCGTCGCTCCATACAGAACCTGGGAGTCCTGCTTACCACCAGCTCCGTGGGCCACACCAGCGTGGCTACTGGAGAAGGCCTCAGACATGCTGTTGTCGGGCAAAACACCACTGTTACAGTGACCACAAAGGTAAGTGGCATCTCTCTTGAGTCTTGTATTTGAGATCAATTTGTAAGCATGCTGTAACTTAACCATTTATTGAAACTAATAATGGTCATGTCCATTATAATTTTCACTGCTCCATTGTTAAATAACAGCCTCTTTGCAAAGTCTGTATTACATTGTGACAGATTCATAAATCAGTCAATGTTGTAATATGCTGCCTTTCATTTCCGAATAAGACATTTGTACTAATTAGAGATTGACTGATATAACAGTTCTGTCTGATACATAATCAATAATAAATGAAAAAGTTTAATGCATTTAAAATGAATGATAGAAATATAAACAATAACATTACAAGAAATTAAAATACAAAAGTAAAAATAAATAAATAAAGTAAAACGTAGAAACATGATATATATATATATATATATTTTTTTTTTATGTATTAAATAAATATTTATTTGTTATATATTGGCTAATTGTTTTTTTATTTGATTATTATTAAAAAATTAAAAAAAATATGAAAAAATCACAATACCTAATATCTAAATATGGTATTTTAAATAATAATTTAACAATTAATTAAAATGAAAATTATATACATTTTACTTACTTTTGTTATTTTTATACTTTATTTATTTTTATAATTTACTTTATTAATATAACTATTTATTTATTATTATAATATTACACATTTTTTGTCAAAATAAATTCTCTAAAAATTGCTAATATCTGCCAAAATGTAGGTTTTGTGCCCTTGAGCAAAGCACAAAGCACAGGTTGTTTCAGAGGGACTGTCCTCGTAATAAATGCTGTAGGTTGATTTATGTTCGTAGCATAAGTCTTCAACTGCCTTCCCTAGGACAAAGACGGTGAGCTAGTAAAGACTGGAAATGCTGCACTGAGGGCTCCGATAAGCGCCCCAGATGGAACCGTCACCGAAACAGACATAACAGACAACAAGAACGGCACCTACGAGATCGGCTACACTCTCCGCTCAGAGGGCGAGTTCTCCTTCTCTGTCCTGCTCTACGGGCAGCCTGTGAGGGGCAGCCCCTTCCGCCTGAGAGCCATTAAACCCTGCGACGCCCCACAGTCACCCGATGACGTGAAGAGGCGCGTGAAGTCTCCCGGAGGAGGTGGAGGGGGTGGAGGACATGTGCGCCAGAAGGCAGTGCGCAGACCCTCAAGTATGTACAGTACAACGAAGAAGAAGGAGAATCCCATAGAGGATGAACTCATCTTTAGAGTGGGTGAGTTAGGAGCGGGGTGTTTTCTATCTTTACATCAGATCCTGAAATCCAATAATACATATTTCAGATACATTTCAAATTGTAAGTATACTTTATGTTACAGTTTGTAATATATTTTGGTATGTGAAGGTTTAAACAAAATATATATTCCAACTTGGATATATATATTTCCTTAAGCCACAAGATACAACATATATTTAACTTGATATTTGATTTTTTTATATTTTGTACTGAATGAGATTCCTGGCATGGAAAAACCATGCCAATGTATATAATCTTAAAATGTCTCTGGAATTATTGCTTATCAAATTGGTCTGAAACAATTATTTTGAATTATTTTAAACCTACGGAGCTCCTAAACAGACATATTGCAAAATATTTTGCGAGCGAACACAAAGTTTCTTGGGGTAACGCAAAACACCATTTCCCTTTAAAAAGTAATCACTGGAAATGTCAAAAATAAACAAACAGAACCCTGTTTTTTATCGACATAATAATGCAATAATTTTGCAGTCTTTTAAGTTAAACTGTAAAGATGAAAAGGTTGTTTCTGCTTTATTGTTGGTCTGCATCAGAATGTGTCCACTGACCTCTAATTTGATGTTACAGGAACACGGGGGCGAGAGCGAGGGGAGTTCTCCAACCTGCAGGGCATCTCTACCACCAGCAATGGACGAATCGTGGTAGCCGACAGCAATAACCAGTGCATACAGGTAAGCAGCCTGGCGGCCACCTTTAACAAGGAAATTAATTAATAAATGTGGACTCATTTTAGGAATCACTTTTGCTGTATTCTATGATCTGATAGGTGTTCTCCAATGATGGTCAATTCAAATTGAAGTTCGGGGTCAGAGGTCGCTCCCCTGGCCAGCTCCAGCGCCCCACTGGTGTTGCAGTCGACATGAATGGTGACATTATTGTGGCCGACTATGACAACAGATGGCTCAACATCTTCGCCCCAGACGGAAAGTTTAAGGTAATTTGCATTTCTTTCATGATTGTAGTTTTAATTGTTTAAAAAAATATAGTGTTAATAAAAAAATCATAATAAAATAAATTCGTTTTTGAAATTATAAAATTAAATTAAATTAAACATAATTCTAGAAATCATGGCAGATTCCATTTCTAAATTTTTAAATTTCATATAATATAAAATTAAAATAAAATCATCATAGTTTTTGAATATGAAATGCTTACAACACAAAAACATGTATTTTGCACACATTCTAGACATGCCCTCCTCATTAACATATGTGATGATGGGACAAATCTAAAGTGACAAGAAAAAGTATATGATTGAAATGATTGAAAAAGTATTAAAACTAGCAAAAATCTCTTATTAAAATGTAATAAAGTTGTATTATTATTAATAACTCACTTTTCCAAACATCAGCTTTTACAGATTTTTTACTGCTTGTGGTACTCTTTCAATGTATCAATTAGTTGCTAATTATGTGCTAATGTGTTTTTCTTGGCATCCTGGCAGAATAAAATCGGTGCAGGCCGGCTGATGGGTCCTAAAGGAGTGGCTGTGGACAAGAATGGTCATATTATCACTGCAGACAACAAGGCCTGCTGTGTCTTCATTTTCCAATCCAACGGCAAACTGGTGACCAAATTTGGTGCCAAGGGAACATCAGAGAGGCAATTTGCAGGTAGTGTCTCTTATTCTGTCAAGTTTCTTGAGCATTTCATTTGTGGCCAGATCATGTTTTGATCAGATGCCTCTTTCTGTTTCTCTGCAGACAAAAGTACTCCGAATACACCAGCAGAGCCAAAGCAGAGTAAATCTGGCCCTGCCTTCAGTGCGTATTAAACTTCTTCAATTTTTAGATGAACTATTTCTTGTTGTAGATTGTATTACTGATTACTGATAGGTCATCTTGAAACAGAAAATCAGAAAACTCTACTCTTTGTAAGATAATTGATTATCCAGATAAAGAGAGCATTTTTGTGAGTGTGTGTGCAGGTAGAGGTTGCATAAGTGTTCTCTTTGCTGCCAAATGATTTCTTAGAAACAAAACAACATCTTCTGAATGTAATAATTAACTCTCTCTCTTTCTCTCTCCTTTTATGGCCATAAGGTCCCCATTTTGTGGCTATAAACAATAAGAATGAAATTGTTGTGACAGACTTCCACAATCATTCTGTTAAGGTATGCTGAGCTCTTCTTTCTTATTGCGGAAATTGTTCCACATGCCATAACATGTAATCATCAAACTCTAGCTAGTTCTGTCTTTTTATATTATTTTCTGCCACTAATTATGACACATGAATGCAACTTTTGCAAATTAAAAGATGGTTTTGATACACATTTCTTAAATGTGTATTCACATTTTTTGTGGTCTTCCCCCCCCTCTGGATTTAATGTGGATTGTTTTTGAAAGTCTTTTGATTTACGGCTTCTTTCAGGTTTACAATGCTGATGGAGAGTTCCTGTTTAAATTTGGTTCGCATGGCGAAGGGAACGGCCAGTTCAACGCACCCACCGGTGTGGCTGTAGATGGCAATGGAAATATTATTGTGGCAGACTGGGGTAACAGTAGGATACAGGTAGGCTATGGAACATTATGATTTTTATCTTCACATTAAATATGATTTATTATTTTATAGTTTGGGCAAATTCATAAATTTTTGACATTAAAGGGGTCATGAACTGCATTGTTTTATTGTTTTATGATGTTTCCTGGGGTGCACTTATAATGGTTAGAATGCTTTTTACATCAGAAATTGTGACAACGCAAGTTGATGTTTAGTCTCAGGTTTGATTTACTGACACACAGACAAAGAACATCTGACTACAGGTCCTTCTCAAATAATTAGCATATTGTGATAAAAGTTTATTAATTTTGATCATTTATGTAATGATCAAAATTAAACTTTCATATATTTTAGATTCATTGCACACCAACTGAAATATTTCAGGTCTTTTATTGTTTTAATACTGATGATTTTGGCATACAGCTCATGAACCAATAAAAGAAAAGTGTTTTTAATACAAAAAAAGTCAACCTTCAAATAATTATGTTCAGTTATGCACGCAATACTTGGTGGGGAATCCTTTTGCAGAAATGACTGCTTCAATGCGGCGTGGCATGGAGGCAATCAGCCTGTGGCACTGCTGAGGTGTTATGGAGGCCCAGGATGCTTCGATAGCGGCCTTAAGCTCATCCAGAGTGTTGGGTCTTGCGTCTCTCAACTTTCTCTTCACAATATCCCACAGATTCTCTATGGGGTTCAGGTCAGGAGAGTTGGCAGGCCAATTGAGCACAGTAATACCATGGTCAGTAAACCATTTACCAGTGGTTTTGGCACTGTGAGCAGGTGCCAGGTCGTGCTGAAAAACGAAATCTTCATCTCCATAAAGCTTTTCAGCAGATGGAAGCATGAAGTGCTCCAAAATCTCCTGATAGCTATCTGCATTGACCCTGCCCTTGATAAAACACAGTGGACCAACACCAGCAGCTGACATGGCACCCCAGACCATCACTGACTGTGGGTACTCCAGACTCTGGCACCTTGATTTCGAATGACATGCAAAATTAGCTTTCATCCGAAAAAAGTACTTTGGACCACTGAGCAACAGTCCAGTGCTGCTTCTCTGTAGCCCAGGTCAGGCTTGACCTGGGGAATGCGGCACCTGTAGCCCATTTCCTGCACACGCCTGTGCTCGGTGGCTCTGGATGTTTCTACTCCAGACTCAGTCCACTGCTTCCGCAGGTCCCACAAGGTCTGGAATCGGTCCTTCTCCACAATCTTCCTCAGGGTCCGGTCACCTCTTCTCGTTGTGCAGCATTTTTTGCCACACTTTTTCCTTCCCACAGACTTCCCACTGAGGTGCCTTGATACAGCACTCTGGGAACAGCCTATTTGTTCAGAAATTTCTTTCTGTGTCTTACCCTCTCGCTTGAGGGTGTCAATGATGGCCTTCTGGACAGCAGTCAGGTCGGCAGTCTTACCCATGATTGTGGTTTTGAGTAATGAACCAGGCTGGGAGTTTTTAAAAACCTCAGGAATCTTTTGCAGGTGTTTAGAGTTAATTAGTTGATTCAGATGATAAGGTTAATAGCTCGTTTAGAGAACCTTTTCATGATATGCTAATTTTTTGAGATTTTTTTTGGGTTTGGGAATTTTGGGTTTTCATGAGCTGTATGCCAAAATCATCAGTATTAAAACAATAAAAGACCTGAAATATTTCAGTTGGTCTGCAATGAATCTAAAATATATGAAAGTTAAATTTTTATCATTACATACAAATAATGAACTTTTATCACAATATGCAAATTTTTTGAGAAGCACCTGTACATTAATCATTTCAGATCCGGCATTAGAATGAACACAGTTACTTACGTTGCATTAATGTCGAGCCCAGGCACTGTAAAATATTTTGTAATCCTCAACGGCATGTTTGGGATCCCAAACGGCAACACTCGAATAACACATTGTACGGAAACATGTAAACTTCACATAATTATAAAATTATGCTTTTACTCCAATTCGTGGTTGAAATATAATCATTAAATACAGTGGCTGTCATTTTCATGACAGATTTATTTAAACATTAATTAAATAATCAAGACATCACTAACAAGTTAAGTAGAATATAATGAATATAGGCTAATATATTGCATATATTTAGTGAAAAAGTTGATTTTTCTAGTGAACTAACAGCTGTGGACACTGAATTACTGCCTGAGGTAAATGTGACGCTACGTGATATTGTTTACAAGCTGTTTTATTGCCATTGCGACACTGATTGAGCGATTACACAACATGATACTTTTCAGTTGTAATGTGTCCTCAACATACCTTCTGATATTAATTCATGTTTATTCTTTGACTAGGAAGAGATGATCATGTTCACTTGCGCCGTGAACTGGCGAAATTTAATTAAGATATATGTACAGTATATTGAAGCGGCAGAGGATTTCAGAATCCGCAACTTTCACACTTCTACAGCATTTATTTATCTTAATGTTAATCTTAAAATTTACAAATAAATACATTTGTATCTGTCAACATTAGTTAAACACTGTGAACTAACATTAACAAAAGTGAATACATGTTGTAGAAATATATTGCTCTTTGTTAGTTAATGCATCAGTAGCCGCGTTTCCATTACTCTTCAAATTGCGCAAATTGAAATTGCGAATTGAAAATACGCTTAATGGAAACGCGTCAATTTTGAAAAACTTGACGCTAATTATGCTTGCATGAGGTGGTTTTTTAGGCAAATCGAAAAAAGGACATTTTCGCAAAACTGCAATGGAAACAGTTTTTCCACATTTACAGGTCACCTAGCGTACGGTGACGCAATGGTGCCACATAGGGCCTAGCCTACATATAATTTTTTCCACTCAATTATGTTGTAACATTACCTTTTTTTCGTATATATAATACAGAGATATGTCATAAAAACAGCATATTTTTCTCGTTAAAACAACATATATTCTCTCATAATAAGGACATATGTTGTATAGTGATGTGTACAAAAATAAGCCTTTATCCACATTAAAATTAAAATATATAAAAGTAGGCCTATAATATAAAGTAGCCTATATCAGTCTGGCAACTAAACAAAAAAAATTACTAGCCAATGGCGATTCTGTTGCCAAAGTTTGTGTAGAAGGTTGTGCTCACGTTTCATAATCAACATATGAAATTTAAAAAATAATAATATTATAGGCTAATAGATAAACATAGCCTAACTACGAAACAATATAGGCTACGTTTTCTATAACCCTCTGTCCGGCGCGTCGCGTTCTGTTGGATGTTTTCCTTTATGACAGAGGAAACAACTCAGAATACTCCATCATTTCTAGCCATACAGATAAATGCAAGACATAATTATAAACTATAAACTGTCTACTTTTATTTGTGTAGGCCTAGACTCACAATAACAAGTGCCATGGATTAAGGGAAGGGATTATTTTGCATGCGCTGCACTCCAGGTCCAAACGCCGTCTTCATTTCAAACTTCAGTTTCTTAAACGCAAATTTTTTCTTTTAAAAAGCCTTTCTAAATTCAGATTATGTTTTCAACTAACGAAATTTTCAGCCCAAATAACGAAATGGTTTAAAAAAAAAACAAAAAAAAGTGATAATTTCGCAATAGGTTTTTTATCGACATTTAGAAAATATCGCAAAATTTTGCGCAAATATGTCATGGAAACGCGGCTTGTGAGACCTTATGGTAAAGTGTTACCATATATAATTTTTTTACTTTTTCTGAAATAAGTTTTATTTTTAAAATTTGATTTTGTATTTGTATAACCATTTTTATATATACAGCGATCAGGCATAACATAATGACCACTGACAGGTGAAGTGAATAACACTGATTATCTCTTCATCACGGCACCTGTTAGTGGGTGGGATATATTAGGCAGCAACTGAACATTTTGACCTCAAAGTTGATGTGTTAGAAGCAGGAAAACTGGGCAAGCGTAAGGATTTGAGCAATTTTTTTGACAAGGGCCAAATTGTCATGGCTTGACGACTGGGTCAGAGCATCTCCAAAACTGCAGCTCTAGTGTGTGTCTTATTTTAATAATAACAATGTAATATTATTGCTATTATTAAATCTATTCAAACTACATCTTTTTGTCATGCAGGTGTTTGACAGTTCTGGCTCTTTTCTGTCGTACATCAACACGACGGCGGATCCTTTGTACGGTCCGCAGGGTCTGGCTCTCACGTCAGATGGTCACGTGGCCGTGGCAGACTCTGGAAACCACTGCTTCAAAGTGTACCGATACCTGCAGTAAAGACTCGCTGTGATGGAAGAGTTAACAAATATAAGGTCTTCTTTGGCATTTCATGTTTTCCTTTGCACAAGTCTCTGCACATAAATTTCCAGCCATTTGACTGATGTTGACGTGAACAAATCCAGGGCTTCATGAATGTTGCATCCCTATTTGATCAATTTGCATTAATAGTCATTTCCTAAATGAATGTACTGTATATTGAACCCAAACAGGTGCTGTGTATATAACAGTGACCAAGAGGGCAGCTATCCGTGTGCTTTTACAAAGCCTTTGGTGCAAAACTTAAAGCTGCTTAACAAACCCCTCTGTTAAATTTAACAAGAATTGCAGGGAATAAAATGGCAGTCAATAAATGTTTTAATGCAACAGCTTAAGAATGACCTGTGGATGGAGCTCAAAATTCCTACATCAAACTGGCCTTTTGTGCATTGACTAGCTGTACATGTGTACGCATTTGTATCATATGGTGTAAATTTGATCGCCATTGATTTGCTGTAATATGTTTTTTTGGAGATCCACTCTCTCTTAGTGCGCTAAAGCTCAATATTAAAGTAACCCAGCTGTCAATGTGCTTTACTAGAACTGCTTGTAAGTTCATCGTGCCTCTGATTTTAAAAGCGACTTGGGCTTGCTGCATATCACTGACCACAACAGCACAATTGACATATTGCATGCTCTGTATTCACGTAAAAAAGGTTATAAAGCAAGTTTATTTATTTTGTACACAATGGTATAATGTACAAGTTATTTTTCTAAGTTGGAGTGTTTTGTTTATCTGCATTTTAATGCCTTTAGTGGTTTTCACAAGGTGTACAAAGCTAATGTGTAGTGAAGTACAGCAGTTTTTTTTTTTTTTTTTCATGCACATGATAGTCACCACATCAAAGGGAATGTTGATTTGTCACAATTAAGACGCCGGAAATATGAACATAAAACAATAAGGGAAAATGAAATCACCCAGCCACTGCTGCGTTTTAAGTTGCCAAATTCATGAAATAACAATTTGCAGGGTACTTGCCATAGTTTAACGTATCACTGAAGCATTTACTACTGTTTTTAATTTTGTTTTATTGCTTGTTTTCTATGAATGTAGGAAAACGAATGAAAAATGTAAAAAAAAAAAAAAATTAAAAAAATTACTGCATTAGAAGTGACATGCAGGTTGATCATTTTGGCCCAGATGTTACGCCACTACATACACAAAAGCAATGAATTTGGAATCACCACAGCATCTGTACTTTATATGGAGTCATGAACGTGTGCAAGCGATAGCAAGACGGTGTTGTTTAAGCCACTAAATACAGTATTCTGTAATAAAGCTGTACAGTGTATAACCACAACAGGACACGTGAAGCATTTTAAACTGCAATAATGCACTCTTGAATATTTCTCAGAAATGTAGCATCTTTAAAAATACCCCTAAAAAGAGTATCCTTGATTTATGGTGTTGTAATACTGAAAAGTTGTGTCAAAGAGATATCTGGGATTATTGTAATACATTTCTTCCATTTGACAAGGGTAACGGGAATCTGCTGTATTGCCAATACACTCGGAAAACTGAATTGAAATGCTTCGAACTCTATTTTCCAATGTACCAAACAACTGTAACAGTATCTTTATATGTCAGTATATGCACTAGAAATAAAAGCACATGATTTACAGAGCCAAATAATGATGTTTTAAGTGGTTATTTTACCATATTCATTATGTTTTCTAAATATCACAGCGTTTAATGGGATGTTGCTTCATAAATTCATTAAGAAGAAAGCAGGATGAGCGACTTGTGGTTGCCTTGCATTTCTTTTCTTCTGGTATCTTCTCGATCCACATGTCACTGTTCAGTACATACCTGAAACTTCAGAAACAACAGAAGAAAAATGTTTTATAAATCAAAAACAAACTTTTCAATAAACATCAGATTACAAGGCTTACTGTTGTCCATCGTTATTCAGAACAGAGATTCCGCTGTCCTGACCCATGATCAGATATTGTGCTTCAGTGTTCAGATCCAATTTCTCACAAGATGAGCGCAGTATCATCTGACGTGTGACATCTTTCTGGATGCCAGAGTCCATCCCTTTAACAAGCAAGGTTTTGTTGATATATTATTTATTGCAGTACGGTTCTAGAGTTATCAGGTATAATGAACATTACAGAATCTATTACTTGAAGGATGTACAGTCAGTCTGCAATTATAACGAAATAACTCTAGACAGCGTGATCAGGACTGGGTTTATTTTGTGATAGGCTAACGACTGGCGGTACATTAGATACCACATAAACACATTTGTGGACTGTGGATAAGAAATGTTGGTTGACATAATCTTATGATTTTATCTGTATAATATCTTAAAGATTCCGCTATCAAAAAATAGTCCATTATAACAAGGGCCTATAGACTAACTTATTGTCACACCTTATATAGTTAAAGGAATAAAGGAATAGTTCAAATTTCCTGATAATTTACTCACCCTCGTCTCATCCAAGATGTTCTGTCTTTCTTTCTTTAGTCGAAAAGAAATTAAATTTTTTGAGAAAAACATTCCAGGATTTTTCTCCACATAATGGACTTCAATGGCAACCAACGGGTTGAAGGTTCAAATCAATACAGTTTCAGAGGCCTTCAGAGGCTCTGCACGATCCCAGCTGAGGAATATGGTCTTATCTAGCGAAACCATTGGTCATTTTCCCAAAAAACATTATTTACTTTTTAACCTCAAATGTGCGACTTCGGTGTTGTTCTTCTTTGCGGTATATGACGTCATCATGCCGGAAAGGTCACGCGTGATGTACATGGAAGTAACGAATGCCGAAAAACTCCATCTCATGTTCTCCTCCAACTTGTTTAACCTTTATTTTTGTAAAGGCCATTTGATTTAGTCTTTACACATTCGTTTTAACACTAGGTCGGTACTTCCACCTACTTCACGGACATGACCTTTCTGATGTGATTGATATCATACGTCATGCAAAAGCAGAACACCGATGTCACGCGTTTGAGGTTAAAAAGTAGATAAATGTTGTTGTTTTTTTGTTTTTTTACTGACCAATGGTTTCGCTAGATGAGACTCTGTTCCTCAGCTGGGATCGTGCAGAGCCTCTGAAGCCCTTTGAAACTGCATTGATTTGAACCTTCAACCCGTTGGTTGCCATTGAAGTCCATTATGTGGAGAAAAATCCTGGAATGTTTTCCTCAAAAAAATTAATTTCTTTTCCACTGAAGAAAGAAAGACGTGAACATCTTGGATGTGATGGGAGTGAGACAATTATTGGGAAATTTTCCTTTAAAAAAAGGCCTTTAAGAAAATGTTCTGGACTTTTTTGTTTTTGCAAATGAATATTCACTGTATAGAAGTTATTCAATCAAGAGCAGTGAGTGTTTTTAACAAAAACAAAAAAAGCAGATAGCAGCAGGTATATTAGGCTGCTGTCACTTTATCTGACTAGAATTGATTATGATGAAAAAGCTATGACTACAACCTTCAGAACTTTTCATTTTAAATGTACAAATACTGAGGACCAAACTTACCAATCTGAAGAACATCAGTGATTAATGTGTTGTAGTACATAAAAACTTCATCGCTGCTTGAGTTGATGATTTTAATCACATAGACTATAGAAAACAGAACATATTTAAAATACAACTATAGAGTTAAGAACATATTTGTACATTATATGATTTTAGTTTCTCACCATAGTCAACGGTAGGATCGTAGCATGCATAACTACTCCGGGTGTTATGTTTCATATCCTTGCTGAAGGTGACTTTCAGCTTTGGACAACCACCTGAAAAGTGAGAAATGTACATTTTGTTTCCACTTTTGCATTTTGTGGCCCATGCGATACAATATAATCACAGTACACTACAGTTTTTCTCACCTTCTGCACATGTACAAACATCCCCATTACACAGTTTGGTGACCATTGAGCTTTTCTGTGGGGCTGTATAGAATATGCCACATCTCTTTTCTGTGTAACACATTGAATTGGCATTAGTCAGTCTTCATACTCAAAAATGTTGTTAATAAGTTGTTCTGTTCATAGCGTTTGACGACCTGGGCTGTAATAGTCATAGATGACAGCAGAAGCAGGCTGGACAAGGCCCATGGGAACGACCTGGTCAGCACCAAACTGAAGACACTCCTCGATTTCGGTGATCTGTTGACATGAACCACATAATCAAATAATTTGTGTCTGCTGGATCTGTTGCATAAGTACTGATGAATAAAATTGGAACCAATTTAACTTTAAAGAATTAAAAAATCATGGGATTCCTGAACTCTTCCATTACCTTTGCAAAATAAAGAAAGACTTTATTATGGTGGATTTCATAGTGATCAATAAACTTCTCTGTGCCCTTTACATTCTGTGGGGAAAAATGAGAAATGAAATAAATTCTTAGAAAAGAAATACATTCATATTTAAATGACACATTTCTATCACAGAGTGTTTGTATCATTTGTAACTGAACAAAGGAATAACAACAACAAAAAATGTCCAGAAATATGGTCCTTTTATGGTGCTCATTGTAAGAAAACTTGCTCTAAATTATGTATTTATGTTGTAATTTTGATGTTTACCTAACACTTATTGCTAGAGAATATAACAAATGTCAAAAATGGTAAATACTATTAAATATTATTAATATTATTTACATTGTGCTCAAAGAATACTAATAAGTCATAGGATCACCATTTTAGGTACTAATATTAAAGTACCAATATGCACCCTTTAGATACAAAAGTGTACCTTTTGGAAAGGTACTGCCAGATTAAATACATAACATTATGACCACTGACAGGTTAAATGAATAACACTGATAGTTAGTGGGTGGGATATATTAGTCAGCAAGTGAACATTTTGTCTTCAAGTTGATGTGTCAGAAGCAGGAAAAATGAGCAAGCTTAAGGATTTGAGCGTTGTTTGAATAGTGCTAAATTGTGATGGCTAGATCTCCAAAACTGCAGCTCTTGTGGGGTGATCCTGGTCTACTGTGGTCAGTATCTATCAAAAATATCGGCGACAGGGTCATGGGGGGCCAAGGCTCATTGATGCACGTCGGGAGCAAAGGCTGGCCTGTGTGGTCCGATCAAACAGACGAGCTACTGTAGCTCATATTGCTCAAGAAGTTAATGCTGGTTCTGATAGAAAGGTGTCAGAATACACAGTGCATCACAGTTTCTTGGATATGGGGCTGCAGAGCCGCAGACCAGTCAGGGTGCCCATGCTGACCCCTGTCCACTGCTGAAAGCGCCAACAGTGGGCATGTGAGCATCAGAACTGGACCAAGGAGCAATGGAAGAAGGTGGCCTGGTCTAATGAATCACGTTTTCTTTTACATCACGTGGATGGCCGGGTGTGTGTGCGTCGCTTACCTGGAGAACACATGGCACCAGGATGCACTATGGGAAGAAGACAAGGCGGCGGAGGCAGTTTGATGCTTTGGGCAATGTTCTGCTGGGAAACCTTGGGTCCTGCCATCCATGTGGATGTTACTTTGACACATACCACCTAACTAAGCATTGTTGCAGCCCATGTACCACCTTTCATGGAAACGGTATTCCCTGGTGGCTATGGCCTCTTTCAGCAGGATAATGCGCCCTGCCACAAAGCAAAAATGGTTCTGGAATGGTTTGAGCAACACAACAACGAATTCCCCAGAACTCAATCTAATCGAGTATCTGTGGGATTTGCTGAACAAATAAGTCTGATCCATGGAGTTTCCACCTCGCACCTTACAGGACTTAAAGGATCTGCTGCTAACATCTTGGTGCCAGAAACCACAGCATACATTGCTGCCAGATACCACACTGGAGTCCATGCATGAACGGGTCAGGGCTGTTTTGGCAGCAAAATGGGGACCAACACAATATTAGGTCATAATGTTATGCCTGATCGGTATATATATAAAATAATAATAATAATAATTGCATATGCACATGTTCCAAATCCTTGATGTTTGGCATCAGTCCACTTAGGAGTGAGATGTCCACCATGACCATGCCAACAGAATTATTCTTCTTCATGCTGTGGGAGGACAGAGGAGAAAAAAAGATGGCAAACAAGTAATCATAATTATGCTGAACATTTATATAACAAATCAATGATTTTTAAAGGCATAAAAAAAGATTGTTTTCTGTGCTCACCCCACACACACTGTGTATATGAGTGAACTCTCTTTCTTTGGCTCCTCTGAGATTTGTCTTTTTCTGCGGCTGCGAAGATCAAACCATTCTATGCTGCTCATGGGCTCATCTTTTTTATCCTCCTCGGCTTCGTAATTGTAATAATCATCAAACGTTTCTTCCATATTGGGCATTTCTAGAAAAGAGCATATTGACTTTAGGTCTTATGATATCTAGTCTAAATTATTATTAAATGAAATTTGTAACTATTCCTCCTCACCATCTGAGATCACCCAAATACTAGATCTGTACAAATTTCAGTGAATGTATAGTTTTTAACATCTTGACTGGTTGAATAAAACATTTATACTTAAAAGAAAAAAATAATTTGTACATTATACACACAATTAAATGTTTATTTCTTATTCAGAGTGACCTATAACAGTGGCTGCCTATAATATGTTACGTACTGTATTCCAGCTCTCCTTCCACTGTAACACTAAGGTGAAAAAGATCACAGTATGATTCATCTTTCTTCAAAGTTCTGTATATCTGCACAACCTGTAATGAGCAAAATGTAATTTAAAATAGCACTAACGTAAAGATCATAAATCAACAATAATGTAAATTGAAAAAAAAAATGAATCTTACTGCTAATGTTCCATGTCCCGTTCCCTGAACATTTAGGGTCAATTTACCAGCATTTCTGACCTGTGTAAACAAGTGCACATATGGTGAGGGTTTTATACTTGTTATGACATACTTTATTACATATTTTAAGAACTTCACTCTGTTGACATTCCCCATTGAAACTGGATTTTTCAACATATCAAAACTTCTGATACTTTTTTAAATTAGTTGCATCAAAGCCATGAACCTACTTTCTAGTAGCTTGAATATGGAATTAGAGGGAGGGACTTAAAAAAGAAAAGAAAATCTGGAAAGTAAAGGATGTCATCACTATTTTTAAATGTAAAGTATAGGCATATATCTGCTGACGATAAATAAGTCAACATTTAGGAATATACTAGCACCATTACTGTTTTAAGTAATCTTTCTTACCTTAACAGCTTTTGCAGTGAGTGCATTATATTTGGTCAAGTGTAAATCTTGTTTTGTGCCATTTTGAAGGCACATTTCCACCCTCAGATTCAAGTCTCCTATATCGTTGTTCTGCATGCTGTATTTCGCCAAAGCCTCAAGGGCGACGACTGTATCCTACATATTTAAAAAAATAAAATACTGGATTAATGCAAACTGGAAAACCAACACAAAAGATGCTAGAAATGGGGCTGACAATAAAAAAAAGAATGCTAATGTGCCAAAATGAATTGGTCTTGGGCCTATATTTTTCACATTATATGTCCTGTCATCTGGCAGTGTTTTTAAAAAGGTTAATATATATATATATGTGTGTGTGTGCAACCTTTTAAAATATATGTTATAAGGAAGTTTGCATCACTCCCCCACTTGTTTTGTGGGTTGTACATGACCTATGTGCATTTTACTATGGTATTATGTGTAAATGCACTTGTGCAGCAATCTGAGGTAAGTTGCCTATTCACAGAGCTGTTCCAAGCATATTAATAGAGAGGCGAAGGGAAGGAAAAGATGTGGTATAAAAAAAGTGTACAAGCAATAGGGATAACCGCACTCTGGAGATGATTGTAAAAACAAAACCCATTCAAAAATGTGGGGGAGATTCACAAAGAGTGGACTGCAGCTGGAGTCAGTGCTTCAAGAACCACTACACACAGACGTATGCAAGACATGGGTTTCAGCTGTCGCATTCCTTGTGTCAAGCCACTCTTGAAAAACAGACAGCTTCAGAAGCGTCTTGCCTGGGCTAAAGACAAAAAGGACAAAAAGTGGTCCAAAGTTATGTTCTCTGATGAAAGTAAATTTTGCATTTCCTTTGGAAATCAGTGTCCCAGAGTCTGGAGGGAGAGAGAAGCACACAATCCACGTTGCTTGAGGTCCAGTGTAAAGTTTCCACAGTCAGTGATGGTTTGGGGTGCCATGTCATCTGCTGGTGTTGGTCCACTGTGTTTTTATGAAGTCCAAGGTCAACACAGCCGTATACCAGGAAGTTTTAGAGCACTTCATGCTTAATGGAGATGCAGATTTCATTTTCCAACAGGACATGGCACCTGCACACAGTGCCAAAGCAACCAGTACCTGGTTTAAGGATCATGTTCTTAATTGGCCAGAAAACTCACCTGACCTTAACCCCATACAAAATCTATGGGGTATTGTGAAGAGGAAAATGCGATATGCCAGACCCAACAATGCAGAAGTGCTGAAGGCCACTATCAGAGCAACCTGGGCTCTTATAACACCTAAGCAGTGCCACAGACTGATCCACTCCATGCCATGCCACATTGCTGCAGTAATTTAGGCAAAAAGAGCCCCAACTAAGTATTGAGTGCTGTACATGCTCATACTTTTCATGTTCATACTTTTCAGTTGGCCAAGATTTCTAAAAATCCTTTCTTTGTATTGGTCTTAAGTAATATTCTAATTTTCTGAGATACTGAATTTGGGATTTCCCTTAGTTGTCAGTTAGAATCATCAAAATGAAAAGAAATAAACATTTGAAATATATCAGTCTGGGTGTAATGTGTTTAATATACAAGTTTCACTTTTTGAACGGAATTAATGAAATAAAATCAACGTTTTGATGATATTCTAATTATATGACCAGAACCTGTATATATAAATATAACGTGCTGCTAACGTGAGACTCATCTCGAGTGATAAAAAAAATATCGCTGTTAATCTATTCTTAAAGCTGGGTTGGGAGCTGGGTCCATACTACGCAAGCTATGATGACCTCCACCTTGATAGTTTAGCGCAGATGTATACCTAGCCGAATTGCACTGTAGGGAGCGAACCTGTCTTCGAACCTGCGTGTATGCCTACTGTGAAATTACCACATCAAGCGTGAACGCTGTCTTCCGAACTCGGGTGCGGACCTACGAACCGTACTCGAGTCCTGACGAGCGTGGCTGACATATTGTAAGCACAGAGCTGTAAATCTCATTTCTGCTCATCTTCAGTGTTCTTTAGAGCATTAGGATTTTTTTTGTGTCCCGATTTGCTCAAATAGCAAAAGAAAAACGCAACAATAGTGATTTCACAACTTTCAAAAAGAGGGAAAAAATTGTGTGAGATTGATAACGGCAGTGAAAAGAGAGAAATATGTCATTTTTACCATCACTCCCATAGACACTCAAAGTAGGCAAGTTGTTTGTTTTTTTGTAATTTGATGGAAAAGTAATATAATACAAACTGGTAGTGTTATAAATGTACATAGCCTACATAAAAATAAAAATTAAATACAAAAACGTTGCATGATTTACGATATTAATGACTGTTAAAACGCGCCATCACAGTCTGTGAAAAGGGTCCATCGAACCAAGTGTGAAAGTACCAAGTCATTATTTGGGTAGCACACATATTCTGAATGCATTCGGCAGAATTCAAATGAGCCATTTTAATCTAGATTAATCTAGGTTAATTCCAGTGAGATTAATCTAGAAAAAAAAAAATTAATCTATGCCCACCACTAATATGAAGTTTTAGCTCAAAATCCCCCACAGGTCATTTTATATAGCATGATAAAATTGAAAACTGCATTGATTTGGACCTTCAACATTTTGGTTGCCTTGAGGTCAATTGTGTGAAGAAAAATCCTGAAATGTTTTCCTCAAATATTCCCCCTTTGTTACGTGTTCCCAGGGGCAGTGTTTATGTAAATTTTAGGGTTAGTGATGTCACACCTGTAAATAAGCTTGTTGTAGACCCTACAACATTTCTTTAAAAGAAAATCTCTCTTTACTCTGAATTTTAAGCGTCGTGACTTTGCAGATGTTTATGCTCAAACAGCAACATTATACACTTTTAAAAGATCAAAGTTTAAAAAGTTAAATCATAAATCAACCACACCTTAACTTATTAGTAAGAAACAGTCATTTATAATGCAATGTGTTTGATTGTGTGTGTATAGGATCTGTTACCACCAAACATGGAGATGGTTTGGCTTAATTTTTGATATATGTGAAATTTCTTAGAAATTAATAAAAAGGTACACCACTGTTCAAAAGTTTGGGGTTGGTAAAGTTTTTGTTTTTCCTTAAGTCTCTTATGCTCACCAAGGCTGCATTTATTTGATCATAAATACAGTAATAAATATGAAATATTATAATGGCAAAGCTGAATTTTCAGCATCATTACTCCAGTCTTCAGTTTCAGATGCAATATACAGGTCCTTCTCAAAAAAATAGCATATTGTGACAAAAAATCATTATTTTCCATAATGTAATGATAAAAATGTAACTTTCATATATTTTAGATTCATTGCACACCAACTGAAATATTTCAGGTCTTTTATTGTTTTAATACTGATGATTTTGACATACAGCTCATGAAAACCCAAAATTCCTATCTCAAAAAAATAGCATATTTCATCCGACCAATAAAAGAAAAGTGTTTTTAATACAAAAAAAGTCAACCTTCAAATAATTATGTTCAGTTATGCACTCAATACTTGGTGGGGAATCCTTTTGCAGAAATGACTGCTTCAATGCGGTGTGGCATGGAGGCAATCAGCCTGTGGCACTGCTGAGGTGTTATGGAGGCCCAGGATGCTTGAGCGGCCTTAAGCTCATCCAGAGTGTTGGGTCTTGCGTCTCTCAACTTTCTCTTCACAATATCCCACAGATTCTCTATGGGGTTCAGGTCAGGAGAGTTGGCAGGCCAATTGAGCACAGTAATACCATGGTCAGTAAACCATTTACCAGTGGTTTTGGCACTGTGAGCAGGTGCCAGGTCGTGCTGAAAAACAAAATCTTCATCTCCATAAAGCTTTTCAGCAGATGGAAGCATGAAGTGCTCCAAAATCTCCTGATAGCTAGCTGCATTGACCCTGCCCTTGATAAAACACAGTGGACCAACACCAGCAGCTGACATGGCACCCAGACCATCACTGACTGTGGGTACTTGACACTGGACTTCAGGCATTTTGGCATTTCCTTCTCCCCAGTCTTCCTCCAGACTCTGGCACCTTGATTTCTGAATGACATGCAAAATTTGAGCGACAGTCCAATGCTGCTTCTCTGTAGCCCAGGTCAGGCGCTTCTGCCACTGTTTCTGGTTCAAAAGTGGCTTTACCTGGGAATGCGGCACCTGTAGCCCATTTCCTGCACACGCCTGTGCACGGTGGCTCTGGATGTTTCTACTCCAGACTCAGTCCACTGCTTCCGCAGGTCCCCCAAGGTCTGGAATCGGTCCTTCTCCACAATCTTCCTCAGGGTCCGGTCACCTCTTTCGTTGTGCAGCGTTTTTGCCACACTTTTCCTTCCCACAGACTTCCCACTGAGGTGTCTTGATACAGCACTCTGGGAACAGCCTATTCGTTCAGAAATTTCTTACTGTGTCTTACCCTCTCGCTTGAGGGTGTCAATGATGGCCTTCTGGACAGTCAGGTCGGCAGTCTTATCCATGATTGCGGTTTTGAGTAATGAACCAGGCTGGGAGTTTTTAAAAGCCTCAGGAATCTTTTGCAGGTGTTAAGAGTTAATTAGTTGATTCAGATGATTAGGTTAATAGCTCGTTTAGAGAACCTTTTCATGATATGCTAATTTTTGAGATTTTCATGAGCTGTATGCCAAAATCATCAGTATTAAAACAATAAAAGACCTGAAATATTTCAGTTGGTGTTCAATGAATCTAAAATATATGAAAGTTTAATTTTTATCATTACATTATGGAAAATAATGAACTTTTATCACAATATGCTAATTTTTGTAGAAGGACCTGTATATGCAATTGTTTTTATTATAAATGTTGAAAACATCACGGTTTTTGTGGAAACTGTGATGTGTGTTTTCTTTGAGTACAAAGCTCAAAAGAACAGTATATATTTAAAAAAAGAAATATTTTTTAACATTATAAATGTCTTTACTGTCACTTATGATCAGTTTAATGCATCCTTGATAAATCTAAGTATTAATTTCTTCTAAAAAATGTTTTAAATGTTAGTATATATCGCACAGTTTCTAAATACTAAATAAATTATTAAAGAATTGGGAGTAGTCACATTTCAAAATTTTATAGGTAAAATAATTGTGCACCTGAGGATAATTGTTCACCCACCTGTGTGGACTGGAAGCCACCACCATACTTGCGCTGCTCTGTCAGCCAGTTTGCAGCGAGTTTAGCAGTCTGCATGTCACGCATAGACAGCATACTGAGTAGAGCATATGCTGTAGTCTCCACAGATCCAGCGTCAGCTTTACCAGCTGATTCGCCTCTGCCAATCTTGGCATTCCAAAAACACTTTGCTGTGGAGAGAAAAGATAATGCATGGATTGGATAATGTGATAACTGAGCTAAAAAAATTGTGGCTAAATTGTTCACATGCTAATAAGACAATGTTAAGTGAATTATGTTTTAAGAGAAAGAATTCAAGATTTAATTACTGACTTCTGTCACAATTAGCAATGTCTTTTAGCTTCCGCTGCACTCGCCGGGCTTCTGCGCTTTGATGGTCATGCAATGACAAGGCATAAGCTGTGATGGCAAGAGAATAGGGACTCTCCAAAGCATCCAACTGCCTATCTAGATAAGACTTTGCTTTATCAATAGCTTCTCTCTAGAAAAAAAAGAGGTTTACATAGTTTATTTAGTAGTTAATGAATAGGAGAAATGTTTTGCCACTAAAGTTAATATGTTACCAGTTCTGAATCACTTCCTTGGTCGTAGACTTTCAAAGTATGGTGCATTGTTATAAGGAGAAAGGCAGTTAGGGGAACATCATCTTTCGACAGTCCAACTCCTCCCTGAGGACACATATTTGTCTATTTTCAGCCAATGTTACCAATCAGTATAAATAGATAAAATAAATATACCCTTTAAGCTCTACCTTCATTCCTCTGTCATATAGGCGATTGGGATCATCCCATGCACCATTGCTCTTCTGTTTGGAAATTAGATAAGACATGGCCTCCTGGATATATAAGCCATTCACATTGATAATGTCCATAGATTCCGTCAGCTCCTTGGCAATAAATGCAGTAAGCCTACAGTGAGGTTGGGTAGAATTTGAAGAAAGAAAAAAAATGTTTGTAGTTAATATATAAAATACATTTTAAGCATTTAGCAAATAGCTTTAATCAATGCCATGGAATTGCTAGTGCCATGCTATACCAGTTGCGCTAGAGGAACCAAAAACGTACCAAATACTGCTGGGGGTCCTCAGAAAGGCTCCATAAGAGCCATCAGTTTTCTTGTGTGTGAGAACTGTGCTGTAACCTGGTACATAAGAAGTTGAAACCAAGCTGTATGTTTAGTATGAAGTATAGTATAGTATTTGTAAAGTATAGTATTTCAACTTCCTAACATTTGTCAGGTATTTTAAAATTTAATACTTTTGTGTAATAGTGGACCCAACAAAAACTCTTGTCTTGCATATTTGCAAGACATATTTGCAAAAAATATGATATATACAAAACCGTTCAAAAGTATTGAAAGCAGTAAGATTTTTTTTTTTTTTAAGAAATTAATAATTTAATTCAACAAGGATTACATCCATTACATTTAAGAAAATGTCTTGGTTACGTATGTAACCCTCGTTCCCTGAAGGAACGAATTGGGATCACTTCAGGGAGCCCCTATCAGCTTCGAGATAAAGAGAACTGGCCAATGGCCATTGGCGTGCGTGTTTTGCATATCGCACCCCGCCCCGCTGCACGGGTATAAAGCGGATGCAATCGCCACGCACCATTGTTTTTCACTGAGGAGCCGAACTAGTGACTCGGCCCTGCAGTGATGGTACAGCAACTGTGGCGACGGGATGTATGTCTCCGTTCCCTCCTTCAGGGAACGAGGGTTACATACGTAACCGAGACGTTCCCTTTCGGTCAGTCAAGTTCGACGTACGTCGGACGTCACCGACAAATTGGGATCCCTTTGGAAAACTTCAATGCATAGAGTCGTCTCGTAGACGGGGCTCTAGCGGAAGTGATGGTGTCCACCACAGGACGTCAGGTGGACGGCAGGTGGACGTCCTCAGCGTTGGCGACGGCAGGCGGAGGTGCTGCAGCCGGCGGCGGAGCGGGAGCAGCCGCTGACCGCCGGGGCAGGCAGTGCCTGCTGGCCTCCATCTGCTTATTGGTGGCCGAGAACTGTTGGGCGAAGCTCTCGACCACGTCACCGAACAACCCGGCCAGTGAGATGGGGGAGTCCAGGAACCGGTACTTGTCGGTCTCCCTCATGTCGGCCAGGTTGAGCTAGAGATGCCGTTCCTGGACCACTAAGGTGGACATCACCTGACCAATGGAAAGGGCGGCGACTTTCGTCGCCCGGAGGAGCTCTGGGTCAGGCCTACCCTCGTGCAGGTCCATGAGCGCCTGGGCCTGGTGCACCTGGAACAAACTCATGGCGTGCAAAGCGGACGCGGCCTGCCCACAAGACCTGTAAGCCTTCGCAACGAGGTTGGAAGAGAACTTACAGGCCCCGGGCGGGAGACGTGGGTCACCACGCCAGCTGGAAGCGGCCTGCCGGACACAGTTGCATCGCGACGGCCCGCTCCACCGGCGGGATCCCCACGTAACCCTTGGCCTGTCCGCTGTCGAGGGTAGTGAGGAGAGAAGCTGCTAGGTCTGTTTCTGGCACTGAAAGGCGCTGTCCACGACCTAGTCAGCTCATCATGCACCTCCGGGAAGAATGGCACCGGGGTGGGACGCTGAGAACCAGCGCGAGCCGCCCCGAGGAACCAATCATCCAACCTCAAAGGTTTGGGACGTGGTGAGGGTTCCACTCAAGCCCGACCTTCTCGCCGGCCTGGGAAAGCATAGTCCGACTCAACCGTTGCCACTCTCCCAGAGGGAGGCAGTACAGCTGAGTCTTCATCCTCCAAGGACTTATTATTCCCCCTCCGATGCAGCGATCGACATATGCTCATCCGCGGGTGCCCCGAAAGTCACCACTGGACGCCCATGGGAGGGGCCAGCAGCTTCTCTCGGAAGCACCACCGGCTGCGGAGCTTGTGAGGGATCAGGGGCCCGCGGAGGCTCACTCGTCGGGTTTGCCCTGACCGTAATCCTCAGATCACCCCGGGCATCCGTCAAAGTAGGTCTAGATCGAGGTATGCGGAGGGGGACCCCACCTTCCCGAAGGTAGGTGAGTCTCGATCTAAGCTCCGCAATAGTCATGTTCCCGCAGTGAGAACATGAACTATCCACAAACGCTGCCTCCGTGTGCTGAACGCCCAATTACGTGAGACAGTGATTGTGACCGTCAGCGGGCGAGAGGAAACGACCGCATCCAGAAATGCACGGGTGGAATGAAAAAGAAAAAGACGCAGTGTCACCCCGTGTTGCTCTTTTTGTGAGGAAACGCTCTTTTTAAATGTGCTGAAGCACCCAGGGAAAACCGCGGCAGCACACAGGGAATAGTGCAGCCTGTGTGCTGTACTCACTGAGAAAAATGCTGTGAAAACAGCAGTTGTTTTGCTGCAGCGGTGAGCACGCGCTGTTGTGTGCTGTAACGCCAACACGAGCGTCCTCTCTCTCTCTCTCTCTCTCTCTCTCTCTCTCTCTCTCTCTCTTGCTGAATAGCAGTGTTGAAGTTTGTCTTCAACCTGAACGCCGTTCGGCTCCGAAGTGAATGACAATGGTGCGTAGCAATTGCATCCCCTTTATACCCGCGCAGCGGGGCGGGGTGCGATATGCAAAACACGCACGCCAATGGCCATTGGCCAGTTCTCTTTATCTCGAAGCTGATAGGGGCTCCTTGAAGTGACAGAAAAAACGAACATGTGACGAACGTGACCGACTGAAAGGGAAGTGTATTTTCTGTGGTATTTTTAATGTTATAAAATAGTCTACTTCAAATAAATTTTCTATTCATCAAATAAAAATAAAAATGTATCAAAGTGGCACCAAAATTATTAAGTTTTCAACATTTATAATCATAATAAATGTTTCTTCAGCAGCAAATCTGAATGATTTCTGAAGAATCATGTGACACTGAACACTGGAATAATGAATACTGAAATTCGGCTTTGCCATCACAGGAATAAATTACATGTAATATCATATTCAAATAGAAAACTTTATTTCTGATCAAAAAAATGCAACATTGGTGAGCATAAGAGACTTACCCTGCTCATAGCTTATGACCTATCAGAACATCTACAGGTATCTCATAATGGATACGCACCAGTTTGGATCATTGATTGGGCCTCATCTCTTCTTTCAGCTTTCAGTGATATCCATTGTCCGGTGGCATCCAGGTACCTCATGGCATGAATAGCAGGAGACATCTTCACCATAGTCTGCTCCGCACAGCCAGTGGGCAGCTGGATGAGTTTATCAATACCTTCCAGGTTTAGACAGTTATCTACTGACTCGCCCATCATCCCTCCTGGAAAATAACAAGGTCATTATCTGCTGTACCTCAACTCCATCCATCCATCCATCCATCCATCCATCCATCCATCCATATATAGGCTCAAGTGCTTCAGAAACAATCACAGAACATGAATCCCCTTACTCAATCATTGGATTAAAAACGAATATATAATATATACCACCTCACCTTTTAAACTCAAAAAGGTGTCTGAGTCTGTCCCACCAGGGATCTCATCATTAGGGACTGGAATATCAATCTCCACACTGTTCCTCACTGTTTATATAAAGACAAAAAAAAGTTTATTGCAATGATGAAAAGCCTAACAGATCTACTGATTATTTACTGTATTCTTACATTTTGGATCAATGATGAACTCCCTGTCAATAGAGGTGAGTTCCCCCTCCCCCTAAACATGAAGGATTACAAAGAGAGTTTTTGGTTATCAAACTGAATTACTGGAAATAAGAACATTCCCTTGAGAAACATCTTTCATTTTTCAGGTATGTGGCACTGAAGCGCAGTAAAATCGTGGTATATTTACCTCTACACGGAGCTCCTTTTCTACGCGGTCATGAGCAGTGTCTGAGGCATAAGCCAGCACTGTGATGGGGATACTTCCGATAATAAGAGGCACCACGGTGAAATACACGGCCACTGCTGAGTTACCAGGAACCGTGACCTCCTCCTTCACATCACTGCCGCCAGCAGTGCACAATCCTTCTATCTTATTAATCTTCACTATTACCTATAGAGACACATGACACTGCATTCTCAGAACTAGAGTTTTGCTGAGTTTCTACAAATCATTTTAATCTTGTTTGTCACAATAATAATTTTTCAGGCACGTGCCCTAGTTGCTGGTTAGAAAGAATAGCACCTGAAATAAAGATTCCTCAAATTTACCTTTAAACTCTCTTGCTTGTAATTGTACACAACAGCTTTAACCTGAAGCTGCTCATTTCTCTTCACGGAGTAAGGAAGGTTGATAGACAAAAAGAAATCCTGGAAGACCCTCAGGGGCTTTGGCTCTGCAATGCAGAATCCTAAAAAAAGAAATTGATCAAAAAAAGCATATACATAGCACAACAAATGGCATAAAAAAGGAAAATTTTGAGTTAATGGTAACCTTTTGTGGAAGAAATGCCCACAGCCTGTATTTCCCAGGTGGTTATAGAATCAGGAGTAACGGCATCATACCTTAAAGTTTACAAAAGGCAACAAATTATTTACATAATTTAAATTAAGTAATTTATTCGGTAATTAATTCTTCAGTATTAGAAATAAAGATACATTAACAAATTCATTATAATATATAAATATTGTCAAAAATATTATTTGATTACTAGGTAACCTGATAATGCCAGTTGTATCTGATTCAATGACTGTCCACATCCATGACTGTGGGAAATATTTACGGAGGTAGATTGCATCCTCATTAATAACAATTTCGTCCAGTGTGTCGTCAGTGACTACAGTGAGAGAGAGACAGAAAAAGAGAGTAGATTTCAGCTTTTAAAAGTAGCATATAGCTTAACCTTAATTTTTGAATACTAAAATTAATAATAATAATAATAATACATTTTATAATTTAAATTGATTATGTGTGAGTAAGCAGTGAAGCCAATTTAGTATTAATATTGACAATTTTTTTATAATAATAATAATAATAATAATAATAATAATTATTATTATTATTATTATTATACACTAGATGACTTAACTGCTCAGTAACATTTTTGTATTTTATAGTTTTTATAATTTTAATTATAGTGGCAATGAAGCCAATTATTAAAGTAGACAATGGTATGAAAAAAATTATACACTAAATTGGCTTCACTGCTCACTAATTTCTTTGTCTGGTTTGATTTGGAATATCAAATCACTGTATTGTGCAATAAATGTGGGTTTAATCCAAGAAAACCCTTCCGAGAAGTTATGCAAGACAAATTGTACCTCTTCCAAGGCTGGTTTTTCTCTTCTCCAATTTCTCCCTCTTCCTCCTCTCAATTGCAGCTTCGCAGCATTTTTTAAAAGCGATACGACAGCTGTCTGATTCTTGTACTCTTTTGAGACGCTCATCACAGGATGACTGCTTTCTGCTTGGCCTTACGCCATCAAGACAGCATTTCCTGTCGTGGTTCTTATAGCTGTTGACTGTGGTGATGACATATGATTAAAAGACAAATCATGGGAGGATTGATCAAAGGTTGTCAAACTGTTGTTTTGCATCTTACCAACTGCATTGTATTTTGCAGCATAGTCCGCTGCTCTCCTGATGCGAGGTTCAGGTTTAAAGTTGTTACACTTATGATCTGAGAAGATGTAAAAAACTGTTGGTCATGCTTTCGTGCTCTTACATGGTTCATGAATAATAATAGATTGTCAACAGGTATTTTACTTGTGGGTAAAGGGGTTTCCAGATCACAGTTACAGATAAAAGTCAGCCCAGCTCTCTGCAGAACAGCACTGGAGTCCTCTCCTCCTCCGACAGAGCAGGCCAAGTCATATGAGTTCATGTACTCAAACATCTGTGGGAAAGAAAAATTCACCTCCATCATGAGCGGCAATACTGAATAGGTACATACTAAAACATAAGCATTGCGTACTAGATATCCACTGATTGATGTAGTACATAATGTACAGTACATTATCCTAAATGTGTTACCTTTGGAAGGCTTAGTTTGTTTTTGTTCAGAATGTAAACTGCTGAGTCCACTGCGGCAAGAGCCACCTTGGCCTTTGGATCCGTTCTGACCGTCACCTTAAACTCAGTTGCAGGTTTTATCTCAGACATTGGATCAATTTCTACCTACACACAAAACAGTATGGGGAAACACTTGCTTCTAAAACAATCTAATATAATATCACTTCACCAGATTTAGATTCTCAATGATAAATCGCCTCAGTTGTACCTTGCCTTTGCAGACATCTTTCACATCGACCCACACAGAGTCAGCCACAATTTTTTCTTTTGGTGTAAAATAGTAGGCGACCAGGCGAAAAGAAGGCACCATATCCACGTTGATGTTCACACTGATTTTTGTGATTTCAGTTCTTGGCACCCTCCCAACCTGCACAATTTGTCCCTTACTCGAAACCTGTTTAGGAAATTATTTATTTTTAAAATGATGGAAGAAATTAGATTGAAGATCAAGCAAATCCTTGTTCATTGGTAAAAACCTACTCAAAAAGTGGCATCCAATCTGATTGTTCTTACCATAAAATAAAAGAAAGTTGGTTTTCCTGCACCCTGAGGTGTAATGTCCCGTAATGTGGCTTTCAAGTCCTCTCCAGGCTGTAGGAACTGTTGCTCCACTTCCAAACTAAGATAACTGTGTTCTTCAGCGTTTATTGCACTGGCTGTCATCTTTTTATCACTACGAATTACCTCCTGGTCTCTCCCTTCGGCAAACACCTGCAAAATAAGGACTATATAAAACTGACAGTCCCAGTCCTGGATGCTGATTGGTCAATGCCAAAAGAACATGTGAAAGGTCGATACTGTTGTTTAAAACAAAGTAATTGTATATTGTGTCCATTTTGCAATGGTAATAAAGATAAATCATGTGAAATCTCACCGTTATAGCTAAATTCTTAGCCTGTGGTGGTATTTGAAAGGACATGGCTACATCGCCCATTTCATTTCCCCAGCTCTCATTCGTCAGAATCTGCACTGGTGAGCCTTCTATTCTAACAGTGGCTGTAAATTTCAAGTTTGGGACTCTATTGCCATCTGGATAAGTTGCAGTAGCCTGCAAAAAAATGCAGAAATAATTATAAAATTATTGAATTTATTTGTGTATGCATGTGTGGTACTAACACATATATTTTAATACTAGAGAGGGACAAAAAAACAGACGTGAGTTCTAAAATACTTAAGGCCACATACCAAAATGGAAAACATGCCACCCGGGGTGAAATATGTCTTGGTTTTTGTCAGATCAACAACATATGGTGATGTCACGATCTTCACAGACGAACTTTCAGCTTCCTCCAGATTGCCACCTGCATAAAATAAGCACAAACATCCATTGTGATATCATTTTCAATCATTAAACATAATATCCATCTTGAGATAAAAAGTAACTTCTAGTGAATAAAATAAGTGCATAAGATGGTGCATAAAACAAAGAAAAACTAATTATTTCATCAAAATAATTTTGCACTTGTGGTAACTAGATTTTATTTTTTATTTTTTTATTGTATGCATTGCCTAATCATTAGGCTGCTTTCCATTTATTACTCACTTGCTTTTTCCAAAACTGAGACTGCAATATAAAGATAACATCCCTCTATATGGCCTTGAGTGTTATTTTTTGATGCTGTCTTTAAGACATCGGTGAGTATTTCTGTATTTGTAGTTCCATCCTCTACCTACATAACAGAAGAATACAAACAAATAAAGCAAATCAGATACTGACAAAATCACATTATATATACTGTTTTTTGACAGATCAGCATACATATCATAAGCACAAAAACTTATTTATCAGTAACATTTAAGCTTTTTTTCTTCTGCAAAATGATTTACTTACTGCTATCTGCTGTTCAGTGCCTGGAAGATATATCTTGTTACCCTTTTCATCAATAAGTCCAAATCGAACATATGCTATCCCACTGACCCCCTTCCCATAAGTATATCTGAAAACACCAAAAACTGATGAGTTACATGGCAAAATTTGAAGTCAACAATAAACCCCACTAGTATGTAGTGTACGCACCTGGCAGAGATGTTGAATCGAAAGGACTCTCTCTTCAAAATATGGTAAGGCTGTGAAGCCTCAATCTTAACTTCAAATGTGGGCAAAACTATGGTGAATGAAAGGTTAAAGTGAGATTTAATGAGATTTCTTAAAATATATGCACGTGTTGTTTCATAATACCTACCATATTCCTTGACCTCAAACTCCAATGCTGAGTTAGATTCAGGGTACTTATGAAACGATGCAATGATTTTCCATTTGCCAGCCCTGAAGTTTTAATAAAATGACACAATATATTAATGAGGTTTCTTACAAGTCCATTGCTGTCCCCTATATGTAATTTTGCCCATTGTATAATGTATATACTGCATACTATGTGATTTTTACAACCACATACAGTAGTAGTGGTTGAAAACCAGTTTTAATCAATAAACCTTTTTTAATCAATCATTATACACAATTTATTTTAAAGCTGATTCGTAGTAAAGTGTTGTTTAGTGTTCATAGTGCTCATGTTGTTAACTTACAGCTCCACTTCTGGTATGATGATAGTTTTTTCCAAGATTTGGTCAGAACTAAAAATATTATTGTAAACAATCAAGCCTTTAGAATTCTGTAAAAAAAAAAAAAAAAGTTTTTCATCGCTCATTCCAGGTAATTGTGCAATTTGTTTACATTTCATCATGGACAACAACACTTACAGCTATTTGAACGTGAATTTGATCCTTTATGGGGAGCATGTAGTTGTCTAGGATGAAGATTCTGTATTTTACTGAAAAACAGAAAGAGAGACTAAACTAAAGTGACCATTTGTAATACTGGTAAACAAATAATACAGATTCAACAGAAGTAAATAGGAAGAATAAGAAAAGAAGAAAGTGAATAGTCAAACAGTACCATTTTCCCCTGGATTATAAATGGGCTTGTCCGTTTGGATAAAAATGTACCCCCTTTTAGTTGACAAAAAGATGTTGGCTTTTTTGACTTTGTCTGCAAAGACGTCATTGCTTTTGGCTGCAAGCTGAACATATGAATACACTTTTGTACTTCTATACATCTCTGGATCAACCTACAGTTCATAGGTTAGAAAAAAACATTGGCAGTTTACTGTGGAGAAATACAGTTTAACACTTTTAAAAATCTCAAGTGTACAGACTTACCTTAAGTTTTACTACAGCTTGGTAGTTATTTTCCTTATTAAGGATTATAGATTTTATATCTGACAGAATTTTTGCGGAAATCTGGGATTCAAAGTATAACTGCATACTGGTTTCTTTAGTTGCTCCATGAAGCTGCACACTCACAGTCTCTTCCACTCCCAGGTGAATTTTATTTGGAGCAACAATTAGGCATCTGCGGTATAAATGCATACACATGCATATAAGCACAAATACAACAGCACAAACAGGGATAGGATAGAGGAAAAATGCAAGAAATAGGTAATTATGAGAAAACAAAAGTTGTATACAGTTGTCAAATTAGTCAATAATTCTAGAACTTACGTGGGTCTCTGTGCATCCACTACAAGAAAAAACAAAAATGCAAAAAACAGAGGGCAGATCATTTTGCTGTTACACCTTGCACAAATGTGATTATTCCATTAGGACAGCTAACATAACCTACTTACTAACTGAGAAAAAACTACGAGGGCTATTTCCTACCTCTGTCAAATTGGGCTTTGACACTGAAAAAAAGGGAAAATCTTGGCAAAAAATGCATGGTCATGTGATTTACAAGAAATCTTGTTTACAACAGAACGATATGAAGAATAGCAGCTGTCTGGAGCAAAGGCAACGAGAAAAGAAAACACCAGTCTAACAAATACAGTACATTCTATGTTATGCCATGTCTCTGTATTTATTTTAGTCATGTTATTAATAAGATGTTTTTCCCCTCTTCCACCAATATGGACAGGGTTGGTATGGAAGCTTATTTCCACCACAGAATAAAAAAAAAAGATTAAATAAATAAATAAATAAAATACATTTTTTAATCTCACAATTCTGACTGTTTTCTTACAATTTTGAGTTTAGTTCTCACAATTCTGACTTTTTTCAGAATTGCAAGATATAAACTTGCAATTGAAAGAAATAAAATCAGAACTGCGAGATAATTCTGAGGGAATAAAACAGAGTTTATATCTCAAAATGCTATCTTTAATACAAGAAATTGCGACTTTATATCATGCAATTCAGAGAAAAAAAGTCTTGAATTGCGAGATATAAACTGTAAAATCAGATGTTGTATTCAGTGGCAGAAACAAGCTTATTTGACTCACTAAAATAACCAACTTTAATTCATTAATTAATTCATTGGGAGTCAGACTTGTTTGTTATATGTTTTTCATTCACTCAAAACAACTGGCTCAGAAGAGTAGTCATTGTTTGGGATTCGGACAACTGGTCGCTCTGTTGATCCAGCGTGTCACAAACGCCGGTGAGATTTCCACCAGCGGCCACCGGAGGTCCCACTCTCCTGAGTTACTAATTCATTCGGACTACATTTCCCATGCACCCACACTTGGGACTGATTGCCAGGCACCTGTTCCTCATCACAAAGACTACTTATGGTTGCTTTAGCACTCATCGCGAAGTCTTGTTTGCCCCAGCTGCATTACTAAGCGTTGTTTACCATGTGTTACCATTCCCTGTGCTCTGATCCTGCTTTGTTTCGCGTTCAGGATTGTTTTCTGCCTGCCTCTTGTTTGCTGTTTGCCTGGATACTAGACTTTGATTGTTTGCTGCCTGCACTGACCTTCTGCATGGTTTTGACCATTCTGTCTGCTCTGCCTCTGACACTACTGTTCTGCCTGGTGATTCGACCTCAGCCTGTTTGTTCTTTGACACTGATTTATGGTAATAAACTGCATATGGATCCCAACCTGCCTGAGTCTTCGTGACAGAAGACTTCGCCACCTACAGATCCAACGGTTTTCCTGCAGTTCTCCCATGAACTGTCAGCTCAGGCCAATCAACTGGGGCTCCATCAGCACCAGCTCAGTCGATTAACCTGACAGAGGAACTGGTAAAGGCGGTTCGCAGTCTCCAGCAGCCCACAGCAGCGTCTAACATACCAGTCAACATTCAACCCACGACTAGTAATCCTCGACTGGCGTTCCCAGAGAAGTTTGATGGCACTCCGAACAAATGTAAGGGCTTCCTCATGCAATGCGCTCTCTTCCTGGCTCAACAACCTGCTCTTTACACGTTGGATCCAAGCAAAGTTTCATTAATCTGCTCACTGCTCACTGGGAAGGCTGGAATGGTCTATGGCGGTCTGGGACAGTCAAAGGTTAGAGCAAATCACTTACTCCAGCTTCAATCAACAGCTACGCACTTTTTTTGAACACTCTGTAGGAGGAAGGAGCGCGGGGGAACAGCTGCTAGCATTGCGACAAGGAAGGAACACAGCCGCTGAATTCGCCCTGGCTTTCCGCACGCTGGCTGCACAGACTGTATGGGTAGAGGACACTTTGAAGGTACTGTTTCGCCAAGGTCTGAACGTCGATTTACAGTCGGAACTAGCCTGCCGGGATGAGGATAAAACTTTGGACCAATTAATTGACCTGACTATCCGCATTGACAATCTGATTCACTCGAGGAGACCCCACCGAGTCACACACAGCGCTCCGTTTGCACCAATCAACGACCACGAAGAACCTATGCAAGTTGGCCAAGCTCGTCTGTCTCCGGAGGAACGAACGCCGGTTTAGGAATCACCTCTGCCTCTACTGTGGTCTGTCTGGTCATCTGAGAGATGAATGTCCTACCCGCCCATCACCTCCATCTCGCAGGGTGAGTTTATTGATTTCAGCCACTTCCCACAACAACTGCTTTGACTTACCAGTTATGTTACCGTTTCAAACACAAATGATTACATCCAAGGCATTAATAGACTCTGGGGCGACAGGCAATTTTATTGATGAGGAGTTATTATGACAACACCGCATTCCACTAATCCAATGCAACTCTCCTTTGGCAGTGGCAGCGCTAGACGGGCGCCCTCTGGGGACCGGTCATGTACGACACACCACCGACGACCTACGTCTCCAAGTTGGCATCCTACACACTGAAATCATCCGTTTCTTTGTCATTCACTCTCCTCATAACCCCATCATCCTGGGCTTTCCCTGGCTACGAGACCACAAACCACAGATCTCCTGGCAAGAGAAACAGATCATCCGATGGAGTCATGACTGTCAATCCAAGTGTCTGAGTATCACCAATCCAACCCCCATCAGAGCCACAGTCATAGCCAACACTTCTAATACCCCACTGGGGGTACCCGCTGAATACGCTGATCTCCAGGAAGCCTTCAGCAAAGCCAAAGCATCTCAACTGCCTCTACATCGGGCCAACGACTGTGCTATCGATCTACTGCCCGGGGCCACACCACCCAGAGGCCACATATTTCCACTGTCGGAACCTGAGAATCAAGCTATGAAAACCTACATCAAAGAGGAACTGAAAAATGGGTTCATTCAACCATCTACCTCCCCTGCAGCAGCAGGCTTCTTCTTCATGGGTAAGAAGGATGGTGGGCTTCGTCCTTGCATTGACTATCAGGGGTTAAATGACATAACAGTAAAATTCAGGTATCCTTTACCTCTGGTTCCTGCTGCATTAGAACAGTTAAGAACGGCCAAGGTTTTCACCAAACTGGATCTTCTCTCGGCCTTCAACCTCATTCGCATTCGAGAAGGGAATGAATGAAAGACTGCCTTTTCAACAACCAACAGGCACTATGAATATCTTGTGATGCCCTTCGGGCTGTCCAATAGTCCTTCAGTCTTTCAATCCTTCATTAACGATATCTTCAGAGACATGTTAAACCAGTGCCTAATCGTATATATCGATGATATTCTGATCTATTCAGATTCCATGGAAGAACATAACCAGCAGGTCTTACAACGTCTCATCGAGCATCATCTGTATGCCAAAGCCGAGAAATGTGAGTTTCATTAGTCGTCAGTGTCATTCCTGGGTTACATCATCAGTTCGGAGAGAGTCGCGATGGATGAGAAGTACAAGCTGTCCTGAACTGGCTGCAACCCACTACCATAAAGGAGTTACAGAGATTTCTGGGTTTTGCTAACTTTTACAGATGATTTATCAGAAACTTCAGTTCTACCAGAAAGATTCGGAAGCCAGATGAAGTGCAAAAGTAATCAGTTTATTGAAAGTCCAGCAAGTATATTAGTTGGAGGTTCTTTGGCGTAGGCCCCGTCCTAAGCTCTCGTTTCGAGGGTGCCGGACTATGCATTTCCTGCCTGAAGATGAAGGCTGGGGTGTAGCCGACCCCCTGGAGGTATAGGCGGGGACCATCCTGGTGGTGGTGGGGAGGTTGGAGGTAAGGTCGGCGTCAGCATCTGCAAACTCAGACCTGTGTAAGTGACCATCTTTTATACTCTGTGAATTAGGACATGATTGGTTAGGTCTGAATGCGATTGGTGACGTAATATTGAATCTTCCTGGCAGAACTTTGTGCTAGGCTTTCATTTCAGTTGCGGCACCCCTCACAGCCATGACCAGGGGAGGTATCCACAAACTCCGCTGGCCCACCGACGCTAGCCAAGCATTCAATGAGCTGAAGAAACGATTCACATCTGCTCCCATCTTGCATCATCCTGACCCAAGTTTACCCTTCGTAGTAGAAGTCGACGGCATTGGAGCCCTTTTGTCACAACGACAGGGCACCCGCCCAAACTCTTTCCATGCGCCTACCATTCCAGAAAACTCTCACCCGCGGAACAAAATTATGAAGTAGGTAATCGTGAACTGCTAGCCATGAAAGCTGCATTCGAGGTATGGCAAAATTGGTTGGAGGGGACGAGACAACCGTTTCTAGTATTAACCGATCACCGCAACTCAGAATACTTACGATCAGCCAAAAGACTAAATCCCCGGCAGGCCAGGTGGGCACTATTCCGCTTCGATTTCACCATCACATACCTTCCAGGTTCTAAGAACATCAAGGCGGATGAGCTGTCACGACAGTACAATCTCACCTCCCCGAACGTTCATCAGGATCCCATCATTCCACCTGCACTAGTTCTGGCACCAGTTCAATGGGACATATTGACAGAAATCACTCAGGCACACACACAAGACCCACCTCCAACAGAATGTCCAGCTGATCGAACATTTGTTCCCCCGGGACTCAGAGAAAAGGTGATGCATTCGGTGCACTCCGCCACAAGCTCTGGTCATCCAGGTATTGCGACCACAATACGTCTGATACAGAACCGATTCTGGTGGGACACGCTGCAGGTGGACACCAGTAACTTTGTGAATGCATGTCATACATGTGCAGCCGCAAAAACCCCTTGACAACTAACAGCAGGATTACAACAGCCGCTACCCATCCCACAACGACCGTGGTCCCACATAGCCATTGACTTCATCCCTGATCTACCAGTATCCCAAGTTAACACCACTATCATAACTGTTATTGATCGATTTTCCAAAGCCTGCTGACTAATACCTTTGCCTAAGCTTCCCTCAGCTCTCGAAACAGCTTTGTATGTATTCCATTACTATGGACTTCCTGAGGACATTGTCTCCGACCGAGGACCACAATTCACATCCAGGGTGTGGGCTGCCTTCTTCCGAATGCTAAACGTAAACGTAAGCCTCACGTCAGGATATCATCCCCAATCCAATGGGCAAACCGAACGGAACGCTACCGGAGGTCTCACTCTCCGGAGTTACTAATTCATTCTGACTACATTTCCCATGCACCCACACTCGGGACACAGCGTTAGTCTTGTGTACTGAATAAGTCACTGAATAAGGGGTCGGGAGGTGAGTAGTGGGGAAAAATACATGTACAGCGATATTTCTCAGTTCCCAACTGAAGCGTGTTCCCACCACTGAATAAAATAAAAAAGGTAATTGCATCTCGCAATTTTTTTCTCTCTCACAATTGTGATATACACTCACCTAAAGGATTATTAGGAACACCATATAATACATTGACCCCCTTTTGCCTTCAGAACTGCCTTAATTCTTCGTGTCATTGATTCAAGGTGCTGAAACCATTCTTTACAAATGTTGGCCCATATTGAAAGGATAGCATCTTGCAGTTGATGGAGATTTGTGGGATGCACATCCAGGGCATGAAGCTCCCATTCCACCACATCCTAAAGATGCTCTACTGGGTTGAGATCTGGTGACTGTGGGGGCCATTTTAGTACAGTGGACTCATTGTCATGTTCAAGAAACCAATTTGAAATGATTCAAGCTTTGTGATATGGTGCATTATCCTGCTGAAAGTAGCCATCAGAGGATGGGTACATGGCGGTCATAAAGGGATGGACATGGTCAGAAACAATGCTCAGGTAGGCCGTGGCATTTAAACGATGCCCAATTGGCACTAAGGGGCCTAAAGTGTGCCAAGAAAATGTCCCATGTTCTCATTCTGTTTACGCCAAATTCTGACTCTACCATCTGAATGTCTCAACAGAAATAGAGACTCATCAGACCAGGCAAAATTTTTCCAGTCTTCAATTGTCCAATTTTGGTTTGTAGCCAAATTGTAGCCTCTTTTTCCTATTTGTAGTGGAGATGAGTGGAACCCGATGGGGTCTTCTGCTGTTGTAGCCCATCCGCCTCAAGGTTGTGGATTCACAAATGCTTTGCTGCATACCTCGGTTATAACGAGTGGTTATTTCAGTCAAAGTTGCTCTTCTATCAGCTTGAATCAGTCGGCCCATTCTCCTCTGACCTCCAGCATCAACAAGGCATTTTCGCCCACAGGACTGGCACATACTGGATGTTTTTCCCTTTTCACACCATTCTTTGTAAACCCTAGAAATGGTTGTGCGTGAAAATCCCAGTAACTGAGCAGATTGTGAAAATTTCAGACCGGCCCGTCTGGCACCAACAACCATGCCACTCTCAAAATTGCTTAAATCACCTTTCTTTCCCATTCTGACATTCAGTTTGGAGTTCAGGAGATTGTCTTGACCAGGACCACACCCCCAAATGCATTGAAGGAACTGCCATGTGATTGGTTGATTAGATAATTGCATTAATGAGAAATTGAACAGGTGTTCCTAATAATCCTTTAGGTTAGTGTATATATATGAATACAGTATATACAGTATATATATATATATATATATATATATATATATATATATATATATATATATATATATATATATATATATATATATTAGGGCTGGGACTTTAACGCGTTAATTAAGATTAATTAAGTGCGTGACTTTAACGCGTTAATTAAGATTAATTACGGAAAAAATAGATAACAATTTTAACTTATTTTTGCACATGAACGTTTTTAATGAATGAGTTTCGACGGACTGATTATACTGGAACACCAACTAGCGTTCTTGACTTCTGAACACAACAAACCACAGTGAACATGAACGAAGAAGCTGACGAGACTGCTTTGCTTGGCCCCGTGGATAGGAAATTTTGTTTTAAAAAACGAAAGGATGGAAGCGTCAACAAGACCATGGTTGTGTGGAAGCTATGAAACAAGGGATTTGCGTATCACTGCAGCACATCGAGCCTCAAATTTTGTTTTAAAAAACGAAAGGATGGAAGCGTCAACAAGACCATGGTTGTGTGGAAGCTATGAAACAAAGGGATTTGCGTATCACTGCAGCACATCGAGCCTCAAATATCACCCCAGCGCAAAACGCTGGAAATAAATAAATAAACAAAATTTTGTATACTAAAAATCCATGTGAAAAAAATTACTTCTCACTGTTCTCAGGTCAAATATTTATATGCAATTAAAATGCGATTAATTTCGATTAAGTAATTACAAAGCCTCTAATTAATTAGATAAATTTTTCCTCTCCATCTCTGTACATCTCTGCTGGTGGCATTGTTTGTAAAAATGTATATGCCTATTTATGTCTAGTTACTAACTATCATTGTGTGCATTTATATATAATATTTTTAAAAAATCCTTCAATGAGGGGGAGAAGGAGATGCGATGTATGAGGACGAATTACAGCACTAGCAGCAGCTTATTTTGCATTTAAAGGAGAGACACACGAAACACTTGGGGTTACTTGACTTCCCTGATAAAGCGAAATGAGATGCTGCATAAGCTTATGCATATGGGAAGTGTCTTATCACGACCGGCTGTGAACTGTGTGTGCGCTCTCAGATACATGCTGCTCTTGTAAGAATTTTCTCTGGGCTCACTCAGAGAATATGCTCGCACTTCAAATGTGTCCAATGCAATCACAAATCTCTCCTCTTCGCATAAAGTAAGTGTGTATGTGCACAGACTGTGGAGGGAGGGCGTCAGCCTGCTCGTAGTAGCACCACGGTGGCCATCCAGAGTATGGTTCCCCGACATCATAGACCTGCTAGAAGGCCTTCCCTGGCAGATCCCTCTGAGGAGGCGTGACTCAGGCGGGGGGCACAATATTCCACCCCCGTCCAGAGTTATGGAACATCAAGGGATCTGGCCCTTGAGGGGGCACAGCTCATAGAGGAGGGTCTGTCAGCAGGTGACGTGGAAACCCTGCTCAGCTCCAGAGCTCCTTCCACCAGGAGGCTGTACAACCTAAAGTGGAACGTGTTCTCCACTTGGTGTAGAGAGAGTGAGGTGAACCCAGTTAACTGCACAGTGGCTTCAGTGCTGGAGTTTCTCCAAGATTGCTTCTCCACCGGGCTTACCCCATCCACACATAAGGTGTACGTGGCTGCCATTGGGGCTTTCCACACACCTATAGGTGATGGACCGCTGGGAAGGCACCAGTTGGTTGTACGGTTCCTCCGAGGGGTAATAGCTGAGGCCCCCTTCGAGCCACTGGAGCTGGCTGAGGCCAAGAACCTGACGCTCAAGGTGGCCTTTCTCTAGTTCGCAAAGACCAGCCCCCTTTACTGTTGCTATGTCCGACAAGCCGTGACGCTTTCGCATCACACACGTTCTCACATAGAGAAAAAACATTGCAGACCAAAGATGACACAACACGCCGACAGACAGGACAGAGCAAGTTACTTTTGATATGAAACAAAGACTTAACTTTTAAATTGTGTCATTTTTAAAGAAATTTTAACAATAAATACCATTTTGTGGCTCTTTAATATGCCGTGATTGCTGTAACGCCTCAGTTAAAGCTGCTCATGAACCGATCATCTCTTCCTTCTAGTTAATTGATAAGCATCAAATAAACATTAATGAACACTAACAGAACTAACATAACACTAACGTTTTCAACCACGGAAAGATGTCAGTAGGCCTACACACCGTTTTTCAAGTTCAAGTCCACCAACGTTAATATACTCTCCTGACTGCTTTGTCGGACAAAGTGGCAGATTGTGGCGATGTGATTGGTCAGGTCGCCTGTCAATCAAACTTGCGCGAAAGTTTGAATTGGGGAGAAAGTATTTCAGGGCCAGAAAAACAGCCATCAACTCGAAGCAGTTGATGTGCCATTTGAGCTGATGACTCTCCCATTCCCCTTGGGCTGGACGACCACTTAAGGCCGCTCCCCAGCCTGTCAGGGAAGCATCCGTCGTTAGCAATTTGCGACGACAAGGCATGCCTAGAGTTGGACCTAAAGCAAGAAACCAGGGTCTGAACCACATAGTTAGTGTACAAAGCCACATGGCGTGCCACTTTTATTTGCCTTGAGGATTGGCCCTTTTTTTTAAAATCCTCTAGCTTTCAGCCTCAACTGATACGGTCTGTGCAACAACCCCAAAGGGAAACCCGTGGATGCTGATGCCATGAGACCTAACACTCTTTGGTGCTGACGATCAGTGAGATCTTGGCTTAGCCTGACTTTACTCAGGGTATGCTAAATGGTCTCCGTTCGAGTGGGAAACAGTTGTGCCCACATTGTGACCGAAAACCAAATAAACCCTAGAAAAGTCGTTCTCTGGGCAGGAGAAAGAAAACTTTTTTTGGTGTCGAGTCTCAACCCTAGAGAAACTAGATGGGCCAACACACTGTCGCTGTTGAAGCGCCATCTCACACGATTGTGCTAATATTAGCAATCGTCTAAGTAATTCAAAATGTGAATGCCTGGAGTCCTAATGGAGCCAGTACTGCATCCATGCATTTTGTATACGTGCGGTTACAAGGCTAGCCAAATAGAATAACCCAAAATTAGTAAGCTTTTGCCCCCAAGAGCAAACCCCGGGAACTTCATGTGTCGTGTCAATATTTATGTGAACATGTGTCCTTCAGATCGATCATGCCGAACCAATCTCGATGTTGAATTTGCAACACGACTATCTTTATGGTTAATATCTTGAACTTGAATGCTTTAAAGTTTTAGTTCACTTTTAAATAAACTTTTGCTGATAATTTACTCACCCCCATGTTATCCAAGATGTCCATGTCTTTCAGTCCAAAATAAATTAAGGTTTTTGATGAAAACATAATAGACTCAATGGACCCCAAACGGTTCAAGGTCCAAATGACAGTTTCAGTGCAGCTTCAAAGGACTTTAAACGATACCAGACAATGAATAAGGGTCTTATCTAACGAAACGATCGGTCATTAAAACATTTTTTTTTTACGTTTTATAAGCACAAATGTTCACCTTGCTCCGTTCTGTGATGTGTGTACGTGACATCACGCAATACGCAATTATGTTGAAAAGGTCACTCTTGTCATAGGCGGAACTACCGAGTCGTTGTTGAACGTGCACATAAAGGTCAAACGGCGTTTACAAAAAGGGAGGTAAAAGGTAAAACAACGATGTCGGACGATTTTGAATCCTCCTTCCGCACATTTGTAAACACTGCGCGTGACCTTTTCAACGTAATTGCGTAATTGCGTATTACGTGATGTCACGTACACACATCACAGAAGGCGAACATTTGTGCTTATAAAACTTAAACTCTAAAAAAATATATAATAAATGACCAATTTTTTCGTTAGATAAGACCCTTATTCATTGTCTTGTATGGTTTAAAGCCCTTTGAAGCTGCACTGAAACCTTTGAACCTTGAACCATTTGTGGTTCATTGCCTCCATTATAAGGAGAAAAATCCTGGAATGTTTTCATCAAAAACCTTAATTTATTTTCGACTGAAGAAAGAAAGACATGGACATCTTGGATAACATGGGGGTGAGTAAATTATCAGCAAAAGTTTATTTAAAAGTGAACTAATCCTTTAATGGTGCGGTTTAAGCCTCTAAGATCTAAGATTGGACACAACCCAACACACTTCTTAGGAATCAGGAAGTAACTGCTGTAATAGCCCAACTTTCTATCCAGAAGAGGAACATGGCCTCTTGTGGCTGCTGGTGATTTGCAAAAATCTAATAAATACAAAGATTTTAGTTTTAGATTTATGTATAGGTTTAATTATTTCTGTGTAAATGTAAATGATTCAGACTTTTTCAGACCACATCTCTGTTCATGGTATTTAACATTCAATTGTACATTTTTGAAATATCATCCAAGAACCATGTTGACTAAATACAAGCATTAAAGAGAAAACAGTGTCTGCACTTATCTTTTTACACATTAATTTCCCACATATAATTGAATGAAACAGCAACAAAAGAATAGCATATTGACTACTTGAACATAAATTTTGCTCTCCTTTCTTTCTGGCCAGCAGATTTCTCAATGACTCTCTGATTAAAGTCAGTCATCTCAGTAACAAGTCTCTTTTCCATGGACAGCAATGCCGGTACATTCAGCCTCTCCTGGGTCATGGTGTTTCTGAGAAAGGTTTTTATTATTTTCAAGGTTGAGAAGTACCGGTGCCTCTTTGTTGGCCGAGGACCACTGCTTTGCTCACCAATGGAATGGACAGAGTTTCTGCAAAGGAAAAAGATAATTTATTATAATATTGGCAAAATAGAAAGAGGGTTAATAATGAAAGAGAAAGCAAATAATGATCATAACAGGAATAGTTACCTGATCTTTTGTATTTCCTGTTGGAACTGTCGGATGCTCACTTTGATATGGACCGCATCAATGTTCTTCTTCTGGAGCTTTGCATAGAGGAAGTCTACATGTGGCGATGTGGTGATAAAGTTCCAGAAAGAACTTAAAATCCTCATCCTCTAGTAGCATGGCCAGGGCTCCTGCTTCTCTGACAGTTTTGGGGTCAAAGTCACCTGAGTCTTGTATGCTCTTAAAGCAGTGAATGAGATTCTCTCTCTGTGCTCAAAAACATTTTTGATGGCACGGCTATGAAAGTTCCATCTGATGTTGTTGGATCTTAGCAGTCTATGGGCAACCACTTGATCCAGAAAACATGTCAGCTTGGGTGACTTGGAAAAAAATCAGGCAAATCCACCAATGTTAGAAAAAAAAAATCTTGCCTTGGATATGTGAGGTGGCCTGTTCCATTATCAGGTTGAGCTGATGTGCGTAACAGTGGATGTGGATGTGGGTACACAACTTGTATTTTCCTCTGAACACCTGCAGTGGCACCCCTCATCACACTGGCCCCATCATATGCCTGGTAAATGAGCTTACTTTTCTGATCCTCAGGAAGGATAGAATCAAGATGCTCTTTTAGTGCAGTAGTAATGGACTCCGCTATAGCTCAAAAAATCTTTCCTGCACGTTATTTTTGTTGTCGATGTAGCGCACCACAAGCACAAGTTGGGATTGTGTGGCAATATCTGTTGTTTCATCTGCCTGAATTGATAACATCACATCCAGCCAGCTACATCCATTTCTCATAACAAGCACGGGTGAAGCTCAGAGTGTAGCTTTGTCCTCTGTCACTGGCCTGCTGCTGGATTTGTAAATCGGGTTGGTCTAGTCTGAGATCCTTTATCCTTTATCCTTTTTTTTTTCTTCCAGCGAAAGCCTTGTGAAAGGATTTTTTTGTAAATCAATTGCAGAATTTGGTTTAACTGCTGCCATCTCTACGAAAGTGTTCAGCCTAGCAAGGTTTTGGCCGAGTCGGACTGACGGTGTCACCAGCACACACTCGCAGTAGAGGCCAAGAACGTAGTTGAATGACAGGTGACGAGAACCAATCAGATTGGATAAAATAACATGTATCCAATTCTGATTCGCCAGGGACGCAGCAACCTGCATCCGGACCAATTAGAGACCATCTTCAGGTCACATGCTTGCCGAAGATTTATGGACTCAGATAGACATCTATTTGTCCGGCGTCCCTTGTGCATAAAACATATTGAAAAACATATAAAATAGTTACCCGAATAAAACCAGTTATTATTAAATGCTGAGGCTCTTTCTACCAGCCGGCACATCGTATGAGTAAACTATTTAATTTTTTTATTTAATTTTTATATAATTTTGTAATATACATGTATATTTCTGGAATTTTGATGGGGGTGGCACCCCAGATCCCTCTATTGTCAAGCCGCCACTGCTTTGTTGAGTATAGTTTGTAGCTCTTGTGACAGTACGAGTGCAAACTCCAGCTTCACGGAAGTGGAAACCACGCCATTAAAACACAGAGGATGACAATTAAATTATTTTACTAATTTTACTGTGCTTAACACCCATGCAGAAACGCCTGGCAGAAGTTTCCACGCTGCCAGACTCTGAGAGCGATGACAATTTTAACACTTCCTGTTGAGATGTTGTTAGATTTTCTATGTCCTGGATGATAGCAGGATTTCAACACGGAACGTCTAACATTCACTGGAAACCGTCTCTTCCACCTGGGGCATCTCTACATACCCACGTGATTTCGCACCGATGTTGAGGGTAGTAAATAACTTTGCCACTGGACAGAAACCTAACCTCAAGCTCAATTCGTTTGGGGATCTCTCATTCACGGTGCCAGTCAAACTGTACCTTGGCCACAGTGCAAACAACCACCTTCGATAAATTCCTTGTCATGGATTTACGATCATGTGAGGAATGGTTGCAGGCCGGCTGCTCAAAGTCCACAGACCCAGAGATTCATCATCAGTCCCCGCGCAAGCCGAAGAAATGCCGGAGCGTGCTTCAGGATCACGCTAGGAAATGTAGATTTGGTGAGCGAGCAAGCGAAAGGGACGGACCCGTCTCTTGCTCATCAGCCAAACCCATTTGGGAGCACCGCAACGCGGGTGCGGACTGAACGTAGCCAAAACGAGCACAAAGCATTTTAACTTTAAAGGCTTGCGAGCAATGCTTGCACTCGTCTGACTCAATGCAGCGGCCGCATGCTCTTCCCCAAACACACGCAGAAGTGTGTATCCAGTTCTGGCATTTGGAAGAGAACATGGAGAGACACCGTGTTTACCCTGCTGACTCAATTTCAACTGATAGATTTCTTTAACTCTTTCACTGATGTTTTTAACATAGATGATAAAGGGAGAAATCTGCGCACTGCCAGTTGAAAACTAACTCCTAAAAAAGATCTCAAGTCAAGTCTAAAAAGTCTCAAAAAATTTAGAGAGAGACTTTTCAGAGAGGTTGTTTGCACACCGGTCTGAAAACAAAAAGACCGGATGGCAATATCATTGACGTGTTTAAACACACTTTTCACAGCCGGTCGTGATAAGATACTTCCCATATGCATAAGCTTATGCAGCATTGAGTGTAGCTTTTGAAAGGGAACACCTAATTTTCTCAAACCCAAAAATTTGCATTTTCAAAACTGTCACGACCAGCTCACTCCGTGACAAATGAAATGGAGGACACAGTCAGGCTAATAAGGTTGCAGCAAAAGATGTATTCACGTAAATGAAAGAGATATATAAAAGATTGAATCAACACCAAACAACACCATTCCTGTCAAATACCTGATCAATCAGGACATCAGACAAAAAAGGACTGAATTAATAACAGAATCGAACTAAACAAACAAAGGCCAAAACCAGGAGCTAAGGGTGAAGTCCAAAGTGTCAACAAAGCCTAAGCTTTATAGAGGGAAGAACAGGTGGACATCGTTCACTTAATGAGTCTCCTAGCCACACCCACTGGCCAGCTGTAGCAGGAAGAACCATTGACTCGTCACACACCCCTCCCTAGAAAAGAGTCTTTAAGAATGAATTAGAACTCCACAATACATTCCAGTAGTCCAAGTGATGGTTCAATCCAGTTTGCAATCTCTACCATCTACCATCTCTACCATCAATTCTCCAACTCCTTCCAGCAACTTTGGCACCTAGGAAGAAAGTTAAGAAAAAAACAGAGGCAAATGGGACAAGTCCTATAATAATTAGGCTACAATTATACGAGATAAGGTATCAGCAGTTCTATTCTCTGAGCCTTTAATGTGGCGGATATCTAACAGGTATCCCTATAAAAATAAACACCACCTCATTAACCTTTGGTTAGGGTTGTAACAAATAAAGAAAAACCAAAGGGTTGTGATCAGTAAAAACCACCAGAGGTCCCACAGATGAACCCACATAAACAAATTGTTGCAAAGCCCAAATTAGAGCAAGCGCTTCCTTTTCGATCACAGAATAATTAAGTTGGTAAGAATTAAATTTTCTAGAAAAGAAGCCAACTGGATGGTCAATGCCATCTTCAGAAGTCTGTAGGACCCTCAGTAAGAAGCATTTTTGCCCTCTCAAATGCTTGCTGACAAGCAGGAGTCCAGCAGAAGTCTATTCCTCCCTCCAACAAATTTGTCAGGGGGGCCACCACTGTAGAAAAATTTCTACAAAAACAACGATAAAACCCCACCATTCCAAGATATCGCATGAGTTTTTTTGGTGGAAGGCGTAGGGTAACTATCGATCACTTCTGCTTTCGCACGGCCAGGGTGCACTTGACCTTGCCCAACCACTTTTCGTAGATAAACTATGGTAGCCTTGGCAAACTCGCATTTTAACAAATTAACAGTCAAATTTGCCTCCACAAATTGATCAAAGAGTGCTCTAATTTGAACTAAATGTTCATCCCAAGTTTGACTATACACGACGACATCATCCAAATACACAGCGCATCCCTTCAAACCAGAAATGACTCAATTCATTAGACACTGGAAAGTGGAAACGAATCAGGTTTTGTTACAGTGTTTACCTTTCGGTAATCACGTACAAAATATAAATGACCCGTCAAATTTATTCACCAACAATGATGGAGATGCCCAACTAGAAAAAGAAGGTTCAGCAATATCATTTATCAACATGTAGTCAATTTCATTCTCTAGTTGTTTTTTTTATTTGCAGATACTCTATAGAAACGTTGACAAATTGGAGTCGAATCTCCAACATCAATGTCATGTTCGATTATATTTGTCCGAGTTGGAGTATCGGGAAACAGTGTAACATGCTCAGAAATCAAATGAATTAAATCTGTACACTCCATCTCTGTTAAATGACCAAATCGACGGTGCAAAGAGTTTAGCGCTTCCGAATTGTGTAACCAGCCCTGAAGAAGAGCATCTCCAGGATCAATCTTATCCTGGTCCCCACTTATCAAGATTGTAGTGGTCGACCATTCAGCATCATCATTACCGGCACAGGAACCTGTAAGCAAAATTGGTTTAATACAAGAATCAGGTATATCAACTTTGTCTTCATTTATATTATTGTCAGCAAAATCCTCTGAACCAAAAAAAAGCTTTAACAAATTCACATGACACACTCTAGTGTTCTTTCTCCGATCTGGTGTATTGATCAAATAATTAAGATCAGAAATCTGGCGAGCAACGGTATATGGACCCGCAAATTCGGCCTGAAATGGTGATCCAACAATGGGCAACAAAGCAAGGACCTGATCACCCGAAAAAAACACAATTCTGTATGGCGATCAAAAAGTGGTTTAATTCGATCTTTGCGCTTTACTCAAAGATGCCTTTGCCAACTGACACGCTTCAAAAAATTGCCTGCGAAAAACACTCACATAGGAAAAAACACTCACATAGGGATTCTTTTGTGGATCAAATTTTTTTCCAATCTGCAGACAAAACAGATAAGGGACCACGCAAATCATGACCAAAAACAAGGTCTTTAAACTAAATCCTGTACTCTTCTGAGCGGCTTCTCGAGCTGACATCATTAACCAAGGTAACCCAGTATATGGTATATGGACCCGCAAATTCGGCCTGAAATGGTGATCCAACAATGGCAACAAAGCAAGGACCTGATCACCCGATTGAAAAAAACACAATTCTGTACGGCGATCAAAAAGTGGTTTAATTCGATCTTGCGCTTTACTCAAAGATGCCTTTGCCAACTGACACGCTTCAAAAATTTGCCTGCGAAAAACACTCACATAGGAAAAAACACTCACATAGAGATTCTTTGGTGGATCAAATTTTTTTCCAATCTGCAGACAAAACAGATAAGGGACCACGCACATCATGACCAAAAACAAGGTCGTTTAAACTAAATCCTGTACTCTCCTGAGCGGCTTCTCGAGCTGACATCATTAACCAAGGTAACCCAGCTTCCCAATCGTTACCCATCTGAACACAGTATGATCTCAATAAAGACTTTAGGGTTTGGTGAAATCTTTCCAGTGCTCCCTGACTTTGGGCATGATAAGCACTGGAAAGGTTATGTTGAATATGAAGCTGTTTCAAAACTTGACCAAACAAATTGGAAGTAAAATTACTACCCTGATCAGACTGAATAATTTGTGGTATTCCAAACACTGAGATAAACTGAGTCAGTGCTTTCACAACTAACTTTGCAGTTAGTGAACGTAATGGGTACGCAGCTGGATATCTAGTCACTTGGGACATAACAGTAAGCAAATACTCATGTCCTGCTTTTGATCGAGGTAAGGGCCTAAAACAGTCCACAATAAGATGCTCAAATGGTTGGCCAATAGCAGGAATTGGATACAGAGGAGCAGGTTTCATAGACTGATTTGGCTTTCCCGTAAGCTGGCATTTTTGACAAGACTTAATATACTTGGATATATCCCGCTTCAATTTTGGACGAAAGAAAAACTTCAAAAGCAATTTGTAAGTCTTTTTCACCCCCAGGTGTCCAGATTTGTCATGGGCCGTTTGTAAGACAAGTTGACGGAGAGGCTGAGGAACAGCAATTTGTAGCATGGGATCACCTATTACAAATTCTCCATGTGGCACCCACTTTCGAACCAACACATCTTCCTCTAGATAATATCCAGAAGGAAGATTGTCAATTACATCATAAGGGACAACTCGGTCAAACAACTCTGTAAGAGTAACATCAGATTTCTGTTCTTTAATCAACTCATTTCGTGACACAGACAAAAGGGCAGGAATCTCCAGAGTTGCACTCACCACCCGTTTTGTTTCAGATTTAATGTCAGGTTGTTTTTACTCATAGACCGTGTTATCACACATGACGGAAACCCAGAGGAACAGGTCAAATTTTCACCACCTGTCTCAAAAGTTGATATTGATGGTATAACCACCAAATTTGGTGGAACATCCCGCCAAACTCGTCCACCAGGCAAATAATTTCCAAGATTACCTGTACTCAATCCACAGGCAAACAGGAACACACCGCAACCTCCACTTCTCCCTGGATCAAGTCAGAACACAAAACAACTTTATGTAACAGACATCACATTCAAACCAATCCCTCTAATCAACACATTGTTTCTGCTGATCCAGTGTCACCAATAATTTTGACTACATCTCCCAGGGAATTAACCAATCTCACAGAACCATCTGTAACAAATGGAGAAAATGGTCAAATGCATGACGAGCAACTCTTCTGCACATTGACTTCCGAGGCAGTCACATGTAACACTTCACTCAATTTAGTACAGACACAAAGTCTGCGTATGGACCAGTTAGATCAGAAGGCTAGATTCGTCTGCAGAGAATAAGGATGTCACAATAATGAACCACTCATCAAACAGGTAAGGTTTAACTCAATGTATTTCTTTCCAAGTTTCAAAATTTAAATGAATGTATGACATGGAGGGAAAAAAAGAGAAAGGAAATAGAAGTATAATAAAACAAAACAAAAAAACAAAGAAAGTGAAATAAAATACAATGTATATTTCCCAAACAAATAAAACTAAAACAATTTCTTTAAAAAACCCAAAATTCTCTGTGATCCTAAACTGTTCTCTCTTATTTCCCTTACAGGATTCAAGACTCAAGGGAGCTCAAAGGACTCAAAAGGTAAGTGTAATCACCAAAATAAAATAAAGAAATAATTTCTATAAACCAATGAAATTAACTTTTGTTAATTTGTTTTTCTTCTAGGTTTCACTAGTCTCTTTCAGTTTTTTTTTCTTTTCTGAATTAATCAATTTAACCCAGTTATTGAGGAATTCACCTTATGAATTCACCTTATGAATTCATAATGAAACCTTATGAATGTGTCTATTTCTGGCTTTAAATTAATAAATACCAGATAAATAGAAGAAAGAAAAATAAATAAGTTAATTAATAAATAAAATAAATTACATTGATCAAGCAAAAACAATAAATTCACATTTAATTCCCTTCACAGAAATTTAAACCTCAGTTTTCAAAGTTTTGTTCAGTAGCTCAGTCTCTCAAATGATTCACAACTTTGGGAATATGGAATGAACGACGACTTGTGTGCATCTCAGTTTTGTCCGTAACATACAGATCTCACATCCATTACCACGGTTTAACACAGCATCAAAATGGCGATCGCATATTTACATATGAACTTGCAACATTCGTTCACCACATGTGGTCTTATATCATACAGATCAAAATTATAGGAAACTACAATACATCGTTCTCTTTTTTTCTTTACATTGCACTAGTATGAACATTTCAGGAATATTTTACCCAGATTAATACATGACATGAGAATTTTAACTAACCAAAACACGATGAACTTGAAAACTCAGTCTCTTTTAGGTCTGTAGATTTCTTACAACTTGACTTTTTCTGCTCATCCAGCTCTCAGAAATAAATTAACTCTCAGTTTCCTCATAAAACGTCTTTTTCAACGCACTATGCATTACAAGGCTTCTTCTCAGTAGCTGCGTCACGCATTATAAATCTCAAACAATCTCTTTTTCACATGAACTTCACTTCTTCACAGTCTAAGCTGTCAACGATCAAAATATTGACTTTGAAGACGTTGAAAAAGAGTTTTGAGAAAATGCATGAGATTGCGAATATGAGCCAGATGCTGAATGTACTGGCCATGAGCTCTGACGAGGACATAGTGATGATGATATAACGTCTGCTCAAACTGAACCCTTCCAAGATCCAAAAGGTAACAAAATATGTTTTATTGTATTCTTCTATTTGTTACTCTAATATCAGGAGTTTTTATATTATCGCGAAAGGTAGAGATGTTACATATAGCCTAGATCCGGGTCGCGAAATACCAGAATTTGTAAGAATGATTGGCGAAACAGTCATGTATTTAAGGGTAATTGCTTATCCAGCAGAAAACACTTGCCTAGTGTCACGACCACTTAGCTCACAGTAGCAATGACATAGGGGAGACCACACCGTTTGTAAAGTTAAATCCAAAATAATTTATTTAAACAAGGATAAGGGTAATAAATTTATGTTTTGAAATCGATTACTGTATTCAATCAGTAAAAGAGAAACAAAGAGAAACTAATCAAAAATGTAGTGCCAATCAGTAAAGTATCAAACAGGTACAAAACAAAAGAAAACAACAGAAAAGCAGGAGAATATGGCTGCCATCCGCCTGGATGCCAGAGCAAAAGCAGAGACGCCCAGCCCAGAGCAGCAGCCCCGAGCAACTGGCAAGCGATCCTTTTCACCAGTCCAGGCAATCCCCTACAATCAGGTGGACCAAAAACGGACAGCTCCCCCTTCAGGCTGGGGGAAGAAACACAACCCACACATATTCTGTCCATGGTGGAATAAGCACCCCCAGCACGGCAAAGCCGGGCGTGACACTAGTTTAAATCCCAATTGCGCAGGTTAGGCATGTTGTAACTGCATTACAATGTGCCCCTATTAGAACTATTCTATTCTATTCTATATTTTTTATGAATTCTATTGAGAAATCATGAATAAAGTGAATAAAGACTGTGTTCAGATATTATTAATTATTATCATGTTTTGAACTATGCTGTAGCTGTGTTTTGCAGTGTTTGTTGTCAAACTCAAAAATAAGTATACATTAATAAGAAATATTTTATTTCTAATTATTAAAAAATGCCATTGATTTATATGAAAAACTTGTTAATTGTTTTTTTGTTTTTTTATTTTACTTTTTTTTTTGGCTTTTATATATATACAACCCCAAATCAGAAAAAGTTGGGACAGTATGGAAAACGCAAAAAAAAAAAGAAAAAAGAAGTGATTTCTAAATTTACTTTGACTTGTATTTCATTGCAGACAATATGAACAAAAAATATTTCATTTTTTGTCTGGTCAACTTCATGTAATTTGTAAATATGCATCCTTTCCTGTCATTCAGACCTGCAACACATTTAAAAAAAAAAGTTGGGACAGTAAAGCATTTACAACTTTGTAATGTTGCCATTCCTTTTCACAACACTTAAAAGACGTTTAGGGACTGAAGACACCAAGTGATCAAGTGTAATTTTGTCCCATTCTTCCTGCAAACAAGTCTTAAGGTGAGCAACAGTACGAGGTCTTTGTTTGTTGCAGTTTGCGCTTCAAAATGCGCCACACATTCTCTATTGGAGACAGGTCGGGACTGCAGGCAGGCCAGTCAAGTACCCGTACCCTCTTCCTCCACAGCCAGGACTTTGTAATATGTGCAAAATGTGGTTTTGCATTGTCTTGTTGAAATATGCATGGACGTCCCTGGAAAAGATGTCTTCTTGAAGGCAGCATATTATGCTCCAAAATCTCTATGTACTTTTCAGCGTTAATTGTGCCTTCACAGAAGTGCAAGTTACCTTTGCCAAGGGCACTGACACAACCCCATACCATGACAGACCCTGGCTTTTGGACTTGTTGCTGGTAACAGTCTGGATGATCCTTTTCTTCTGTGGTCCGGAGCATACGGCGTTCATTCCTCCCAAAAAATACCTGAAATACTGATTTATCTGACCACAGTACACGTTTCCACTGTGTGATGGTCCATCCCAGATGCCTCCGAGCCCAGAGAAGTCGACGGCGCTTCTGGACACTGTTAATATAGGGCTTCCTTTTGGCACAGTTCAGTTTTAACTGGCATTTGTGGATGTAACTACGTATTGTGGTACTTGACAAAGGTTTGCCAAAGTAGTCCTGAGCCCATGTGGTGATATCGCTTATAGATGAATGACGATTCTTGATGCAGTGCCGTCTGAGGGATCGGAGATCACGGTGGTTCAGCTTAGGCTTGCGCCCTTGTCCTTTACGCACGGAAATTTCTCCAGATTCCTTGAATCTTTTAATTATGTTATGCACTGTTGAATGTAAAATATCTGAATCTCTTCCTAGCTTTCTTTGAGAAACATTGTTTTTAAACATTTCAATAATTTCCTCACATATTTGTTGGCAAACTGGCGATCCTCTGCCCATCTTTGCTCCTAAAGGATTAGACCTTTCTTGGATGCTGCTTTTGTACCAAATCATAATTACAATCACCTGTTGACATCACCTGTTTCAAATCACATCATTATTTAACCATTTTACCTCATTACTAGCCCTAAATTGCTCCTGTCCCAACTTTATTTTTAAATGTGTTGCAGGTCTGAATGACGGAAAGGATGCATATTTACAAATGAAATGAAGTTGACCAGACAAAACATGAAATATTTTGTGTTCATTTTGTCTGCAATTAAATACAAGTCAAAGTAAATTTAGAAATCAATACTTTCTTTTTTTATTTGCGTTTTCCATACTGTCCCAACTTTTTCTGATAAGTAAGTATTTGAACACCCTGATATTTTGCAAGTTCTCCCATTTAGAAATCATGGAGGGGTCTGAAATTGTAATCATAGGTGCATGTCCACTTTGAGAGACATATTCAACAACAAAAAAATCCTACTATTTATTTGTATGATACAGCTGCAAATAAGTATTTGAACACCTGAGGAAATCAATGTTAATATTTGGTACAGTAGCCTTTGTTGTTGAGGTCAAATGTTTCCTGTAGTTTTTCACCAGGTTTGCACACACTGCAGGAGGGATTTTGGCCCACTCCTCCACACAGATCTTCTCTAGATCAGTCAGGTTTCTGGCCTGTCGCTGAGAAACACGGAGTTTGAGCTCCCTCCAAAGATTCTCTATTGGGTTTAGGTCTGGAGACGCTAGAACCTTGATATGTTTCTTACAGACCCACTCCTTGGTTATCCTGGCTGTGTGCTTCGGGTCATTGTCATGTTGGAAGACCCAACCTCGACCCATCTTCAATGCTCTAACTGAGGGAAGGAGGTTGTTCCCCAAAATCTCGCAATACATGGCCCCGGTCATCCTCTCCTTAATACATTGCAGTCGCCCTGTCCCATGTGCAGAAAAACACCCCCAAAGCATGATGCTACCATCCCCATGCTTCACAGTCGGAACGGTGTTCTTGGGATGGTACTCATCGTTCTTCTTCCTCCAAACACGTGTAGTGGAATTATGACCAAAAAGTTCTATTTTGGTCTCATCTGACCACATGACTTTCTCCCATGACTCCTCTGAATCATCCAAATGGTCATTGGCAAACTTAAGACGGGCCTGGACATGTGCTGGTTTAAGCAGGGGAATCTTCCATGCCATGCATGATTTCAAACCATGACGTCTTAGTGTATTACCAACAGTAACCTTGGAAACGGTGGTCCCAGCTCTTTTCAGGTCATTTACCAGCTCCTCCCGTGTAGTTCTGGGCTGATTTCTCACCTTTCTTAGGATTATTGAGCCCCCCGAGGTGAGATCTTGAAAGGAGCCCCAGTCCGAGGGAGATTGACAGTCATGTTTAGCTTCTTCCATTTTCTAATGATTGCTCCAACAGTGGACCTTTTTTCACCAAGCTGCTTGGAAATTTCCCTGTAGCCCTTTCCAGCCTTGTGGAGGTGTACAATTTTGTCTCTAGTGTCTTTGGACAGCTCTTTGGTCTTGGCCATGTTAGTAGTTGGATTCTTACTGATTGTATGGGGTGGACAGGTGTCTTTATGCAGCTAACGACCTCAAACAGGTGCATCTAATTTTGGATAATATATGGAGTGGAGGTGGACATTTTAAAGGCAGACTAACAGGTCTTTGAGGGTCAGAATTCTAGCTGATAGATAGGTGTACAAATACTTATTTGCAGCTGTATCATACAAATAAATAGTTAAAAAATAATATATTGTGATTTCTGGATTTTTTTTTTTAGATTATGTCTCTCACAGTGGACATGCACCTACGATGAAAATTTCAGACTCCTCCATGATTTCCAAGTGGGAGAACTTGCAAAATAGCAGGGTGTTCAAATTCTTATTTTCCTCACTGTATATATACAACCCCAAATAAGAAAAAGTTGGGACAGTATGGAAAAAGAAAATAAAAAAATAAAGTAGTGATTTATAAATAATATATATTTTTTTTTTTTTTTTTTATTAGATTCAAGTGTCATATGGTCGTTACAATGTGCCCCTCACGTTACCCTGAAGAGTTCATCAACATAGTAAGTTGTGAAATACGTTTTCCATTGTTTACCATGGACAGCCTCTGAACTTTGATTACCCATTGTATGTTTAGATCGCACTAGTGTACAAGAATAGCAAGCACAGTGCACCTTGCAGCCAGCATAGCTAACTAACTGACTCCTCCATCATCTGATCCTTCATCTCTGGATGTGAAGTAATCCATTATATTATCGCATGTTGTCACATTTAACTTCCATTCTTTCAGGGTATATCAAGAAAAATGTATATACTGTGTTAATTAAACAAAACCACATAATTGTACTAGACATGTGTGAAATGTATGTGTGTAAAAAGAAATACTCTGAACCCAAGTGGATTTACATAAACTGAGAAAGTCAAAAAGTGTTAGGTTGTGCCCCGCTTTCCCCTACGTCTGATAGGAAAATAAAAATAAAAACCTCTGTTTAGGAACATTTTCAGCTGATAAAATATAATTATTTCCAATGGCTGTTGTAAACATACGCAACAGCAGATGGCGCTGTTTTCGATACTTTGAAGCTTTTCCATGCACAATCAGGGAAAGCCAGAGCTTCATGAGGGTTTATTTCTGTATTACACAGGCTGAACTATTCCTTTAAAATGGCAGCTAAGTACCACCCACCAATACTGTCTTCAACAAATCAGGGACGTCATGTAAACTAATTAATATTCATGAGCCAAGCAGTCACTGTATAGTTCACATGCAAACTATCCATTTAAGGAAAACACCCTTGGACTATCAGGCTACTTTTACAATTGCATATCTTCAAAATCATGCCTTCAAAAAATGAATTGGAGCTTGAAACTCGGGAACAATACTGTAAGTTATTTTTTAATACTTGGAAATAAAATATACACTGATTATATATATATATATATATATATATATATATATATATATATATATATATATATATATATATATATATATATATATATATATATATATAAACAACCTATAAATAATTTAATGTATGCTTTAATGCATTTGGTCACTGAACAGTAAACAATTATTAAATTAAAATTGTTCATTTTAAACGACAAAACGGCACATCTTTTTATAGTCTAAGTATAACTTAGATAGTACAAAACAAATACAGTGTCCCACTAAATGTTAATTGGACATCTCTCTGTGGATCAGCACATAAACTGCTTTAATGTTAAATTAAAAAAGAACAATCAAAATAAAAACAAAAACCCACATCTAACACTATTTGGATTGTTAGTATCAGTGAACCTGCGGTCATTTGCTATAGCTAGCAAGCACTGTAAACAAAAATGTTTTATTATAGGCCTATCCATATGTAAAATATTAATATATGTGTTTGGGGAAAAAATATTTGTGATCGTTGAATGTTAAAATTGTATCATATGGGCCACAGGCAATTTTACATTGTTGGTTTGCTTATAATAACAATAGTTCAGTCTTGTTATTATCAATAATGATATTTAATAATACATATTAATAATTAGCATTAAATGGGTCATATATTTTTAAGTTACAAATGTGTAGCCAGTGCCAGGCCAAGGCATAACAGAAATAAGTGGTTGCTTAGGGCCCCCTTGGCAACCAGGGTCCCCCAAGAGCACATAAAATGACTTTTGCTGGATGTTACTTTATGGTGATTGAAATATTGAAATGGCCATAAACTTCAAAAAGTTTTCTAATGTATTGATTGATTCTAACAGTGCTGTACAAGCTTGCTGCGCTATCAGCTGGACACTATTAGCTTGTTAGTCAAGGTTCAAAGTGCAAAGCGGAACTGTGCTACTGGTCAGTTGCCCAGTAACATTTATATCGATTTTAGAATGTGATATGGTTTAGTGCAAATATCTGATGTGCTGTATGTTTTGGACAGAGTATAGACACAGCATTGCTTTTCATTTGCTTCTCTGCAAGTGCTATATGTTTGAGTCGCTCAAAATTATCATTTGGGAACGCAACATGCAGCAAACATCTTGCCAAATTCGTAATGAGAATCATTTATAAACCTGTCAACGAAAAGAAGCACTAAGATCTTCCTGCATGTTTCCACCAAAATTAAAGCTCTGTTTAACGTTTGTTAAAGTCTGTTTCAATGTTTGAAAGATTGATCCATTAATATTTCTTGTTTTTAAAAGAAGTCTCTTCTCACCAAGGTACTGAAGGCAGCATTTATTTTCTCAAAAATACAGTAAAAACTACAAAGATAATATAATACATGACATGCAGGAAAAAAACTAATAGGCTAAAGGCGGGCATACACGGTGCGATTTCTGTGCGATTTCAGAAAGGTTACCTCACACTGTAAAAGTAGATCGCATGCGATGTAAAGCCAAAGCTCACGGTTTATGTGCTCACACTGCGGTCCGATCGTCGAGCGCGACTTGACTGCTCACACTGTACGAGTGAATATGCGATAAACCCCCGTGTTGCATCGATAGACCATGATGGGCTATTATAGATAGTCTATCAAATGCATCGCTAACGCTATCAAGAGGATTTAGCGTATATGTATAAAAATATTAATGAAATGCAATATCTATTTAATAATAAAAGTAGGCCTACTTTTATTATTAAATTGATATTACATTTAATTTTGTAGCAATTGTGGCCGCAACAGACACAAATGAATCTTACAGATGATTCATTCAAACATGAGTCCACACAAGATTAACTCAACATTCCAGGGCCAGTTACGGCCTGGACCCCTCTCTCTCCACAACAAGCGGACAAAGATTTACGACACCCGTGGTACCAAACCAGGAAGTAAGGGACTTCTCATTGGTCCACAGGCAGTTTCTTCCCTTCCCCCATCGACAAAGTAACTTCTAAGTCCGGCTCTGTGACACCATAAGATTCCTTAAGATTCCAGCACTCCGTTGAAAATCAAGGAAACCCACAGAAACCTTGATACGTATAAACTGCATCAAATCACTAAACCAGTGATTGTCGAACAGACGGTAACCCAGCCATCTGTCGAATGCCCAAAGACACTTTACACCCACATGACCACATATATGGATCAATTGGACAACTGCCTTTTCAACGTATTAAAAATATATATTTTGTTGATTTAATGTCTTTATACGATGTATTAGAATGTCTAGGGTGTGTACTTTATGTAAATCAAACTATGTATTCTAGTTACTGTGGAATTCTTGTATCTCTGTAGTCTCAACTCTTAATATTATAGTATTTAGTACCGTGTCATTCAGAAAAACTCAATAGTACCGAATCTTGTAAAATAATTTACAGGAAAAGTTTTATTATTAGAATACCAGCTTTGTACGGATAAACTGCTCCATCTGTCCAGCAGCCAGGAGGTGTAACCGAACTGAACAAAGAACTTTTGCGCGCCAAAAAACTGACAGACACGATTGGGTCAACCCGAAAGTGAGCGGCGCTCGAATCTTATCTATAAGAGCAGAGACCCCCTTTCTCCTAGCCGCTGATGTAACCCTGAAGTGAGCCTGAAGAAAAGCCTGATGTAGAGCCTGCTGTTCGCCTGTTCGTCCTTCCTGCTGTTCCTGATTTTGCAGTCCACCTCGAAGAAGGAGTTGGAGAACTCCAAAGGTGGCAGACCAGAATGGGTTGAATTTCATTCAAGCCATCTAGAACTCTCACTTTCCTTTCTTTTACTTAAGTTTATTTTCTTTCCGCGAGTCTCGTGTTCTAAGTTAAGTTTCGCCGCAAAGCTTCACAACAAATCTCCAGCGAGCGCGCTTCAACTTCAAACAGCCACGAGACCCCCTCATCCAGCAGCCAACACGCCACGTGGTTGGCTCCCCAAGATCCCCCAAGACGCCCACCAGAGACACGACAAGACCTTCCGCGAATCACAAAGAACCGGAAACCCCTTTCCAGCCAGGATCGAGAGGAATCCCGTTCAATGATGACACGCGCGATAAAAGCGCAAGTAACCTCCAGATTCTAAACTGAACTGGTGCATTGATATCAAATTGAATAATCCCGCCTAAGCAACGATAGGAGGGTCTAAGTCAAAACCGGTGGTTCATTCAAGTCATGTGTTATAAATGCAGATACTGCTAGAAACTTGGGACTCCATCTCTCTCTCTCTCTCTCTCTCTCTTAAAACTCACTCTTTACTTCCCTCCTCTCTGCAACGCGTGAATGTGTGTATGTTTGTTTTTGTTAGATTCTAGTTTTACGTGTCAGAGTAATCAATAAAGCTGTGTTTTATAAATTAAAGATAAGTGTTCTTGTGTTATGTGCTTACGAATTCTAATGTCTTGAACTGCCGATCTAAATTACCTGGCTATTAAATAGTGTTTCACTATTCTGTGGATATTAATATCCGCTGCAGAGTTGATAGTTACGGCCTGTTCAAATGAACGCTAGACGAGTCATTTGCTCGGTCGTAAAATAGACTCCTGCAAAATTCCCTATGAATTAATTAATTCATTACTTTGAGCTAAATAGACCTGTTCCCTTATACAGAGTCCCCTTGTTACATATCATACATGTAATACATGTTACAATTTGCTCCCGCAACAATTTCATAACGCATCGATGCATAACCTACACGCTGCATAATAGGCCTACTCCTCATTATTTAAAAACTTTTAGTCCAATTAAACAATGAATTATGGGTTATTCATAGATAATATCAGTCTCAATGAAAAGTAAGAGCAATTTCAAAAACAACTTCCACAAGATAAATATTAAGAAAATAAATTAAAACAGTATGGCTACGATGTTATCAGCGCTCGTCAGATTTTACTTTTACTTTCTGTAGTAAATATTTGGGTTTGAGACTTCACCGACTTTCGCGCACATTGCGTTTGCACATTTAAGTTTTCACATTGCGTGATATCTACTGACTCCTTCATTGTTGACGCAGCCATTTGCGTGGATAATAACCGGTATATTTATTAAACTATACGGAGGAAAAACACACATACATCACTCACTTTATTTTGCATATTTCCATTTATGGAAAAGCAGTTCACATTCACGTGACATTAACTGTATGAGGGCATACCTATTACAAACATTCATGATTTAAAAGGGGAAGAAAAAAAAACAATAATGTAACATGATGACATTTTGTGTCAAATGATGGAAACGGTTCACATTTCCCGCGATCATAAAATTAAGTAAATATTAAATAATGGTAGTAAATAAATAAATAAAGTGTGAAAGTAAAACAAGTAAATGAATGATCAAGTTGCTGAATGATTAAAAGAGACGCTATAGGCTATACGGTGGTTTGAAGACTTGGATTATCCATTTTACAACACAAACTGGTGGAGCAACAGTTTGCTAAATTTCTGATGTTTGATAGCTTGATGTTCATGAAGCCTACAGAACTTAAAGATCTCCCTCTTTTCGTTTTTCTTTCTTTCTGCAATGGTTCAACTTCTGCTTTCGCGCAGGCACAGTGAGGGGAAATAGGGCAATCATGTAAATCGTGTGGACAATCTAGAAAGTAGAGGGAACAAAATAGTAAATTGTCTGCACGATTTAGCAAATTGAGAGAACTAAATGTGATGTGATCTGGGAAAACCTGTCGGATGTCGTGCTGGAACGTTTTGAGGGAGGTCGAAGAATAGGTTGAATGTAAATTTTCATTAAATTATTATTCTATCACATCTTGTCTTGTCTACCATCTCTAAAAATATCTAGGCAAAATTCACTTATTTAGTGCAGAAAAATGGGGTTTCCACTGTAAGCCTCTCTTAACGTGTATTTCCCTTGGCAAGCCCCTTGCCAACCTTGGGGTTGAAACATTCCACCATTCAGGCTTGATACCCCATTGTCTTTCATATGCATCCCGTTCGCGGGTCTTATTTGTATTCTTAAGTCCTCCATTCGGGCAGGCATTGTGTTGCATATTTCCACGTGGAATATGCTTCCCAGTGTACCTTGGTGTTAAGAAATCAAGTCCTTAGTCTGCGCTAGTCTCACGATAGAGAGCTCAGACTTGCGCAGGGCACTGGAAGACAGCCGAGGTGGCGTACTTAGATTGGGCCCCCATTTGTCAGTCACTGACGTAACTCCAAAAGTGATTCTTTGCATATAGTTGTTGCATATAGGTGTTGTTCTCTTGTGCTCCGCCATCTCACGATACTATAGCATTTTTTTAATATACTAATGACAGTGTTTTTATGATAACCAGATCAATATTGTGAATCGAATTATTCAAAACAGTGAAAACATTAAATGAACATGCAATGAAATAAAATATATTTTCCTCACTGCAATCAATACCAAGAAGAATGTAAATAAAGTCAAAAACAAAGGTAAGCCAGTATGGGTAAGGTAAATTCAGTAGCAGATGCAAAACGCCATTAAAAGGCGACAACTTTTAAATTAAAGTGATAAAAGTTATGTAAACGATAAAAACTCTTTGTGGTTTCTCGGTTTGATCGATTAGAGAAACAATAAACAACGCAAAACATAGGCATTTTGAGTTTGTGTTAGTGATTCCTATGTAGAAAATCACTGCCCTCCATCTGCATTTCACGCTAGTAGTGACGTAACGTGCAAACATCCTATTCCAAAGCATTCTTGAATTAATTGTGAGCATATTCAGCATAAGAGACTTCTTTTAAAAACATTTAAGAAAATCATACATATCCCAATCTGAACTGTAGTACTGTCAGACTTTGAATATTAAAGTGTAAATTAACACCTGATCTTGTGGGTTTGCTACTGTAACAATTAAAAACCATTTAAGGGTAAAAACATGACAGGCAGACATGATGTAAGCAAGACAACTACGACTAATAAAATTGAGAATGGTTGTACGAATTATCAAGGACTGACAATAGTCAATCGTATTGGTGGCACAGAGGGGCCTCCAAACAAATTTCTGCTTAGGGTCCCATAAAGGCTTGGGCTGGGTATGTATAGGCTAATAGAAAATGGAAAATGCAATTTGTTCACAAGTAATGTTTTTAATGCTTTTTAAAATAATGCTTTTATAGTTCACAGGGAAAGATCATTACGGAAGTCTTTTATGGTTCTGTGTCTACTGGTAATCCTGTGTTGTCTGGTAAGTTAATTTATCTCAACTGCATCTTATAAAATGTCAGTATTTTTTTCTACAGGCCTCCTACATTTTTAAAAATCAATAATGCTTAATCAAACTAAAATAGCATATTGTAGCAACTGTGCTACATATAATGATAAATTATATCAATAGGGAAAAATGGGTATTGATATTTAATTATTCATAATTAATCACAACTGGTTATGATCAAATTATAAATCTCTAAATCACCCAGAAGGGAAATACCTAATCTAGGTATTTAAGCAATATATGGCTAACAACAAATGGATTGCAATTAACCAATATATATTAAATCATTACAGAATAACCTTTAAAGAACTAATTAAAAACTCATCTGATCTGTTCATTTAACGAACAAACAGTACAATCTCTTATCAACTCAAGTTTAATTCTTTCTACCAAATCTTCGGGAAGGTAGACTGGGTAAACCCAGCCTGATCTGCCGGCGATTTGATTTCGCCCTGCAACTCAGTCTGGAAACCCGTACATTCATTCCTACTGCTTCTGTTACACTATTGGCGGGTTTAACACGATGACGGATAGAGAGAATGGGTCATTGCCTGTTGATCACGCCTCTTGTGGTCTGATTGGTTGAAGGACTATCCAATTGCGTACAGAGTCATTTGAATAATGCTCGTTGATCACGCATCCTTTGCAGTAGAAAATATAGAGCAGACTCCCCAGACCAATGTTCAATCTTAAATTGAGCTTGGTCTGGTGACAAACTCGTCTGGCCACAAAGAATAAACATGCCGAACCATTTAAAAGTTAAAGTATTCAAAGACACATATGAGAGCTGTAGCTAGATCTGAACATTAAAGTGACTTGTCAGATTGTGAACAATAACAATCAAACTTGGATATAATGGTTTTAATAATTGATACTACGCATACATACGACTATAAAGAATACTTGTATATACAGGATAACTAAAAGTAACGAAAGGAAGAAGAGTAAATTAAGAGAAATAGGGAAAGGGCAGAAATGGCAATTTCACAAGCAAGTAACCCTAGCGAGCCAGCAAAGATTATTATCACCTTAAACAGGGGTACACATCTTAATGCATCTAAATTTCGATAGAGTTTATACTTGCATGGTTCTTTGTGATGCATATACAAGAATAGGTGTCCTTTAGCTTGCTTGAGCTGGTGCGTTCTCTCTCAGTTTCTCCTGTGATCGGGTCTCCGATACGCGGGAAGTTTGAAAGTGGGTTGCTTGAGAGCGAATGTTGCCGAGGAGGGAGGAAAGGAAGATCATCTTGTCAGAGTTGAGAGAGTTCCTTGAGCCCTGCGAGCGCGCTGCCTGTCTGCCCGTGTCTAGGGTTGGGTCATGGAGCGCGCCGACTTCAAAGGAACCAACCAATGTGACGCGCTTGCCGTCACGAGTAGATGCTGGCGAAGCGTAGATCTGAGTTGAGATGACAGGAGGAAGGTGCGAGAGAGGAAGCGCGCGTTCGTCTCATCCAAGCTGAGAAAGCTTCTAAAGTGCTGCGATGGAGCACGCTGCCGGGCTGAGTCACTGAAACAATCAGCTTGGCCGAGCTGCCCGAGCCAGAGCCCCGTGCCTCGAGGACGAGCTGTGCTTACGTGACGGGAGGAAGAAGAAGAGCAGAACTAAAGAAACGCGTCCATTGTCTTTTAAGACAACTAATCCACACCTCTACTGGGTTACTTTGACCAATACAGAGGATGAATTCTAACCAGGAAAGATTCAATTTGTCTCTGTTTAAGACCCAAACTGTCTTATCAGGTGTCATAAAAGGTGTCGAGTTAATACAGTTTTACTCCCAAATACTAATGATACATTTTATAATCCTGTTCTGTGCATTGTTGATTAAGACAAAGAGAGAGGAATATTTAGATATCAAACACGTTATGGCTGGGAGATATTAAAGCCGAGATACATTCTTACACAGGAATACAAGCATTTAAAATGACCTTACATTGTTCGTACATCATGAATATGTTGGCATCGCATAGGGAGCATGCATAGACACAGGGATATATCATATGCATTCTGGGATAGTTTAATCAAAGGCTTCAAAAAGAAAATATTCATGTAAGTGTCTTTGATTAAATCACTCAGTCCAGGCCACTCTCTGTCTTCATGGAGAGGGGTAGGATTAGTGATGTGATCAGATAGTGACCCCCTTTGAAGTTAGCAGGGCCCTTCGAGGTGATCCTGCTCACTGTTTTTTTAAGCCATAAAAGTGACAACCGAGCAATTCAGTTCAGACTCTTCTGTGCCAGGACATTTCAACTATATGCCCAAAATCAAGGTAAGAGCATCTCTGATGTTCAGTGGAATTGAACATTTATGAGACGCTCCAGACACTACAATATACAAAATATTTGGTATGTGGATGCAAATAATTTTGACAACAATATATTAAGTAGCCTATAGACTCATGGGTGTAAATTAGTGGGTTATGTTGTAGATTATTTCGCCTCTTGTAAAAAATTACTTCTTAAAGAATCTGTTGTCAGAAAAGGTTTTATAGAGAGGCTTCTGCTGAAGACACTGCAGATTTTCTGAGCCCCATCTTTAACAAACAGGATTTATAGACTTATTTTATTCTATAAAGTTTTAAATATGGATATTTTTCCTACAGAAACGCGTGATTCGCTTCAGAAGGCCTTTATTAACCCCCCGGAGCCGTGTGGAGAAGTTATATGATAGATGCACTTTTATGGACTTAAAAATGACCCAACAATTCACTGCCATTATAAAGCTTGGAAGAGCCAGAATTTTTTTTATATAACTTTGATTTTATTTGTCTGAAAGAAGAATGTAATATACACCTAGGGTGACTTGAGAGTGAATAGGGAAGAGTGGGGCAATGCTTTTGACTTTCTCAATTTGTGTAAATCTACTTGGGGTTCAGAGTATTTATTTTTTTCCCCACATTTATTTCACATGTCTAGTACTCAATTATGTGGTTTTGTTTCATTAATACAGTGTATACTTTTTTCTTGATTTACCCCAGAAGAATGGAAGTGAAATGTGACAAAATGCCCGATAGGTGGGGTACATTGTAACATGTGAGGGGGCACATTGTAACATGACCAAATGACAGCTTAAAATGATATCTAATATAATAAAAAATATCCAAAACAAACTAAAATATTTTATCAATAAAATACAATTATTTAACAGTTCCTGCCTGAAGATGAAGGCAGGAGTGGAGCCTACCCCTCGATGTATGGACAGGGACCGACCTGGTGGTGAACGCCGGCATCAGTATCTGGTATCTCCCACCCAGCCCCAGCAGCAGCCTTCACCCTGGCTGCACCGTGGAGGTCACCACAGGAAAGTGCCCCCAGTCTGCTTCTTCCCCGCAGCCTGTCAAATGCCAGGCAAAGTGGCGCTCCTTACACGGACAACTCAGAGATGGGTTACAGTTCTTTCCACGAGGTTGTAGCAGGGCCACTCCTTACCCTGGTGGAGAGCTGGGGCAGAATCTTTTGTCCCACTGCTGGTCCCCTCTGGGTCCCCGCTGGTTCAGTTTTTTGGAGCCTGGCTTGAGCTTTCCAACCTGTCTCACTGGCTTGTGAAAACCATCAGGCTCAGCTATGCGATTCAGTTTGTACTGTCTCCTCCCGCTTCCTGTAATGCGTGGGGAGGTTGTTACCTTGCTGGCGAAGGGTGCGATCGAGACTGTCCCTCCAGCCAGAATGAAGTCCAGCTTCTACAGCCCTTACTTCATTTTACCCAAGAAAACCAGTGGGATACGGCCAATCCTGGACCTGCACGTCTTGAACCGAACCCTTCATAGGCTTCCATTCGAGATGTTGACAGCCAAACGCATTTTCGAATGCCTTCGTCCATTGGATTGATTTGCAGCGATAGACCTGAAGGACACGTACTTTCATGTCATCCTCGACACAGAACGTTTCTAAGGTTTGCCTTCCAGGCATACCAGTACACGGTTCTCCCATTCGGGTTAGCCCTGTCTCCTCTCGTCTTCACAGAAGTTGCACAGGCAACACAGGGTTTCGCATCCTGAACTATCTCGACGACTGGCTGATACTAGGTCACTCTCGAGACCAGGTTTGTGAACATAGGAACCTTTGCGCACCACAACCTGGTCATAAGGTTCCTTAGAGGGGCTAGGAGACTAAATCCTTTTCGCTCTTCTCTCATACCCTCTTTGGACCTCGCAGTGGTCTTTTTCTGCCCTGCACAGAGCTCCCTTTGAGCTTAAATTCCCGTCTATGAAGACAACACTCCTGGACACTTTGACCTCTGTCAAGAGGGGACATGCAGGCATTTTCGGTTGACGAAGCGTGCCTGGAATTCGGGCCGGCTAACGCTCACGTGATCCTGAGACCCTGGCCTGGATACGTGCCCAAGGTTCCCACCACTCCTTTCAGAGATCACCTGCAAGCGCTGCCCTTGGAGGAGGTAGACCCAGCCTTGGTACTGCTCTGTCCAGTACGCGCCCTCCGTGCTTATGTACACAGAACACAGTGTTTTAGGACCTCAGACCAGCTCTGTTATGGTGGGAAGCTGAAGGGAAAGGCTCTCTTCAAACAAATATTGTCACACAGGATAGTTGACGCCATTGTCATGGCTTACCAGATGCAGAGTCATCCATGCTTCTAATGGGTGAGGGCACACTCCACCAGGTGTCCTCCTGTGTGCTCGCTTCCAGTAGCCAGTAACCAGGACTCGCTCTGCGTCTTCGCTTGCTCACCATTCCACTCCACGGACTGGATACGTGCAATATTTCCTCAGGTGAGTTTTCCCTGAATCCATGAGTTCCTCCAGCACTGCAGATGCTGCCACCAAAGTGTATTCCCGCTCGGTCAGCCCTCGTGTTAGGCTAGGTGCCTCCATGTGCATGGTTCCCCCGTTTGGGCAACCCCCAGTTCTTTCAGTGCCCCCTCAGCACTTGGTGCTCTACATGCATCGAATGATGCTCGAGGTGGGAGCGGCGTCGCTGGATGAAATGTTTTGAGTGTTAAGTAAAACATTGTACCACATTGTATATGAAACGGAGCATCTCATAGATAGATCCTCTGCAATTTGCCTACCAAGCCTCTAGGGGTGTAGAGAATGCCATTTCAACTGTACTGCATCTGCTGTATACACATTTAGAGAAAGCAAAGATTTTATTTGTAGATTTCTCATCAGCTTTTAACTGTATTTCCCAGCAAAAAATCTCATTAGACAGTAGGTTGCTTTACATGGGTGATTGACTTTCTTAGTTGTAGAATCCAGCAGGTTAAGAGTTACGTTATCTTCTGGAAAGATAAACTGTTGTTTCTCTAAAACTAAGGTAAAGAACCTTATTATGCATCAAACAAATAAACAAACAATTATTTATTTACAACTAGCTTTTGTTAGTAACTCAGTTATATTACCTCTAATGTAAATTAGGAAATCATATACTGATAATAAACAACAATGCAAAGGTCTCTAGAAAGAGGTTTGGTTAAGTGACATTTACGTTCCACCTGGTTGAGTAAGCAGTCCGATGGTGATGATTTCTTCCACTGGTTGTGCTGGGTGACAAGGCAGTGGGGAAAGGAGCTGGAATCCATTTCAACAGTCTTAAACACGAAGATCTGTGGAATGCTGCACCAAAGGGTCTTAAAATCTGGAACACGCAGATGAGGCCCTGAAGTAGGTGCAGAAGGTACTTAATCTGGAACACGCAGACGGAATAACCTTGAAGTGAAGGTTTGCTCTCCTGAGCCTAACCTTGTTGCAAATGTCTCTGTGTGTCTTCTGCCTCTTTGGGCCAGACACTCAGAAGTTGGTCAATCCGCTCTGGTCTCTCTAGCATGGAGACTCGGGGCGTGCAGTAGTCTTCTCGCTGGACTAAAACCCTGAACGTAGTGTTGGTTAATGTCTCTTTCCTCACAGGCTGAAGGCTCAGAACGTTGTCGTATCCGTTGCTGCCTCACAAGCTGTGACTCAGATCCTTGGATCTTGTGTTGTCTCTCTGGTTAAACCAGAGGCTCAGAACTTGGTTGTTCTGTGACAGTCTAATCCTCGTCGGACAGACTCAGAACTTGGTGATCTGTTTTTCTCTCTTGAGGAGAGGCCCAGAACTTGGTGAACTGTTTGTCTCTCCCTAGGGGGGACTCAGAACTTGGTGAACTGTTTGTCTCTCCCTAGGGGGGACTCAGAACAAGGAGTGTCTGATGAAAGGGTACCTTTATCCTTTTCCGAAAAGGAGGAGATTGCAATTTGGCGCTTCTCCATTTCAGTGTTGCAATTGGCTGCTGGCATCAGAAGGGGGCACACAGTTTGGCCCACCCTTCTTTCCCCTGTGGAACTCATTTTCATACTGTACACATTGTGGTCTTTCTTTGTTTCACCCACTACTGCTGAGGTCATGAGGAATGTTTATGGCCATCATAAAAACAGGACATTAGGCATCAGTCTTTAGCTGGGTGAAGGTCTGAAACTGAAGGTGGACCAATGAGAAGTCCTGTCCATCCTGGGCTTGGAACCAGAGGTCTTCTTCTTGCCCTCTAAGAGGTGTCTGGCTGTTGGACAGTTTGTTTGTGTTAGTCCAACAAGATCCAATCAAAATGTAGCAAATTTTTTCCAGTGTTATGGGCAGAGAAGGGCCGGTCCTAAACTGGCCCTGGAATGTGCTGTCCACTACATCTGAATGCAGTTTTCAACAAAAATCAGATTTTATTTTGTTAAAAATTTTTTATGAAACTTACCCATATTCGCCATCTGGACGACGGTATTGTGTTCCCAGATGAATGAAAAACAGGTCCAATCTATCTTTTATTCCCCAAGCAATCAGATTTTTAAATTCATCTTCTAGGGTGGGTTGCACCAACAAGGATTCAATTAAACTCAGTTTAGAGCTAATCTAGGATTTGTTGATCTAGGCTTTAATTTAAATCAAGTTCTGTTGCACCACTAAACCCAGATTAACATCGAAGATTAGAATTGAACCTGCGATTAAAACCTGCATTTACGTTTAATTTTCACCGCCATGATGGTTTCGCCATTGACAGCAACAATACTAATATTCAATTTCCTTCTTTATTGACCCCCAGCAACTCTCTCTCTTGCCAATAAAGGATATAAACTTGTAAAATGTCAGCTGTCTTTATAAAGCACTACTTAGAGAGACCATTACTGATCAAGCAGGCAATCAAAACATTGCGGCAGCACGTGCAGATTTCATAAGCATGGAAACATATTTATAGTATGCTATCAATTAATGGAGTATATTGTGGCATCGTAATTTATGACAAAACAACTGTCATGATTGGCGGAGTGACTATCATGCCGCCCATCCAGTCTGATCGCCGCGCAGCAACCACATAGAGCGGACATGAGAAACGCGAGGCGTGCCCGCAATCATTGGTGCTCACCTCATCATCACAGCTGCCGTTAAATGCTAAAAATATGCCTCTCTTCTGTTCTTTGTCCGACACCGAGGTGTCAAGATGAGTGACAGATCTGCATCCCAGACTCGATAGCAGGCGTAAACTCGCTTTATTTTTCATTTTTATTAGTAATAAACACCTCTCTGAGACCTGACGATACACAGCTGTTTCTATATCTGTTAAATCATCTGCATAGTTTAATTGTAGGGGAACTTTATTTTATTTAAACCTCCTAACATGTAAATTTAAAATTAATCCATTATTGAGATTTAAATCTGAGTTTAAAATTATGGAGTAACAGGATTAAAGTTAATCTATTTTAAATAGAAATTAAATACAGGATCAAATTTATGGTTTAAATGTAAACCTGCTTATTTTTAAACAAGGTTTAAAGTTTGGTGCAACAGATTTATTAGATACACCTTGATTTAATCTAGATTTAAGATTAATCCTTGTTGGTGCAACCTACCCCTAGTGTTGATTGATGGCGAGCTGGTCTGGTTATCTTATCTTAAATCTTAAATTAGATTTATTTGTTTTAAATTATGTTTTTAATGTCTGTGTGAGCATGCAACAAATGTACTTTCTCTATGGGGATAGCCTAAATTAATTGGCACATGTTGTTGTGTTGCAAAGACCTGTTGTTGTCGAATGGAATATAGGCTCTGTGGTTTCTCAGCCTCTTCTCCATTTTGGCTTTTCATGGATTCTTCAACAGTTTTGCATCTCAGGATATTGTCCTCAGGAAAAGCCTCAAGTGAAAGTTTCACCTTTCACTGCATTAAATCATTCTTTCTCCATGCGGACCTTTCAACTTGATGAGAGTGTCATCACCCACTCTTTCTTCTTCTCTCTGTAGCCATGTCTTTACATTTTCCCCACTTGTTGCTTCCAATCTTCAAGGGACTGTCATTGAAGCCTTCTGAAATTTACAACTCATTACTGATTTTCTGGAGCTCAGCCATCTGATTACACAGACTGTCAACACACATTCAACATGTAAATTATTTATTTTTTAATATGTCTATAAATTTTAACTTTCAAATTGTATCTGGTTTTCAACTAGTCATGTCCTTTTCTCTTTTTAGTTTAACAGAACATGTATGTGAATAGCTCTGTTCAGTTAAAGATTTACCTTCTCTAAAAAGAGACTTATCTTCTCTTTTCCACTGTAATTTAAGTAGCAGAGATTTTATTATCCATATTGTTAGATTTTTTTATATATATATCAGGGAAGGTAGAGCTCTCTATTCCAGCCATGACCATGTTCTATAGAGGCACTATTGAGAGTATTCTCACTTACTGCATCTCTTCCTGCAATTGCACAGCAGAGTCGCAAACTAAATAGGATAGTGAGAACTTTTTTTTTTAAAACCTCCTAACATGTAAGTTTAAAATTAATCCATTATTGAGATTTAAATCTGAGTTTAAAATTATGGAGCAACAGGATTAAAGTTAATCTATTTTAAATAGAAATTAAATACAGGATCAAATTTATTCTTTTAATAATCTTCTTAAAAAAATATTTTATTCTAAAAAATGAACTATTTATTTTATTCTATTTTAGCATACATCAGCTTATTTATTAGTATTCTTATTTATTAGCTACTTTATAGTTATCTGAATAGGGAACGAGAGACGCTGTGTGGTGACGCAATGGGGAACGCCTTTTCTGGGTGTGCCAATTGTCTGAAGCCCTTATGGAATCATGCCAATTCATTGGCTGATGGAGCAGCGCCACCCCCTAGCTCAAAACCTTTTAGCTTATACTGGCACACTCCCCATCTTCTACTCGGATTTCTCTACCTTCACGAAGCTGTAGCATCGCTCCCTTTGTTGCGATTTTTCTTGCCCAAAACTAAACTGGATTCAAGCATTTTTCACCTTCAGCACTTCTGCGACTACAGATAAGTGGAACTTTGTTCTCCTTTTAGTGAAGTGTAATGGAATTTCGTCATTGCCCACCACCATGCACTCGCTTTATCTTGAGTGACGACCCGCACAGTAAGTTTGTTAAATGTTTGGGATTTACACTCACTTTCAGGGCATTTCTAATGCAGATTTTGTGTCAATCTTCTTCTCAAAACCCTCCACTCGAGGCTCTTGTTTTTGAGAAGGAGTCAATGATCTCTCGGATCCGCTGCCTGGGGTTCGGATGTTGAGCTTGAGGTCGTTGAGTGCAAGCAGGCGGGCCTCATCCCTGGTTTGCCAGTAAAATACTTGCGTGACTATCTAATGCCTAGCCTGGAAGCACGCAATGAAATCTCTTTCGGCCTAGATGTTCACTACAGCGTCCAACTCTGAGGATTTCGGACCTCTTTCTATTGATGAAACACCCGGCTAGTGGCCAGGAAGCGCGGCCTTCTGCGGCCTACTCTGAACTTATAGACGTGCTTTTGCGCACTACTGAGAAACTCACGATTGACTGGCCAGATGAACACCACGAGTCACAGTCTTCCAAACTCGATGAGAGATTTCTGAGTGGCCCTTGAGCTCGTCCAGAGAGAAGAAAGCTGTCATTTTTCAGTAATGTGCATAATGAGATTTCAAGATCCTGGAAGCAGCCTTTCTTCGCCCACCTTACTAACGTGGCAATCGCTGACTTCACCAACCTTGTTGGTTCTGTAGATCAGGGTTATTCAGCCATTCCGGCGGTTGAGGATATGCTGGCCTCTCATCTTTCGCCTTTTACAGCTTCCACGTGGAAGTTGTGCCCTCTCCTTCTGTCTAAACCGTGTAGGACCACTTCCACTGTGATCGGTAAGTCCTATGTCCTAGGAGATGGACGAAGGCTGTCAAGGGCCACTAAGCAACACCGCGCACATAGTTGGGTGCTCTATGGCTGGGTCGTGGCTGCTGAACCTTCACTATGGCTCTACCTCACGGAAATCTGTGATAAGGAAAAGGTCTTCCTTCTGGACGGACCTATTTCTCGTTCCGGATTATTCGGTGAGGCTGTCAACACTGTAGTTGACAAGTGTAGAGCTGCCAAATCCTAGTCGGCTGCTTTTAGGCAGTTTATGCCTAGAAGGGTGAAGGAATCTTCAATTGCCTCCCCTTCTCAGGCCAGAGAGCATCCTTTGTGCAGGAAGGACTTTTCTCGAGGTAGGAGTGACCAGAGTCATCCCCACCTATCACGGTTTGGGGAGCTCGAGGTTGCCCATTTTCATGCCAGAGGCCTCACAGGCGTCTCGAGCTGAAGCGGTCTGGCAGTAACCCCCCTGCCCTGAAGCGAGTGGGGGACTTACAAGCTCTCTCTGTTACCTTCACCTCTTGGCGTTCGGGCACACTCTACCAGAGGTGTGGCCTCCTCTCAAGCTCTTTTCAGAGTGGCTCTTCTGGAAGACATTTGTGTAGCGGCAGGTTGGTCCTCCCCGCATATAAAAGCCCATATACCTCTTATGGCTCCTCCCAAACCTTTTTTATAAAAAACATAAATTATTGGGTAGGGTTCGGGGTCGAGGTAGGGAGGGCTTTTATATATTATATTGTTGGGATCTTGACATGGCTCTTGATTCGCATGTTCTGTCAGCTTAACTCCAGCCATTCAGGTTACCCTGGCGTTTTATTCCAAATGTGGCAGCACTTAAGCTTGGCATGTGTGGTATAACGTTCCCCATTGCATCACCATGCAGAGTTGAGTGAACCTATGAAAGAGAACGTATCAGGTTACTCGCATAATCTTTGTTCTCTGAATAGGGAACGAGACACTGCGTACGCAGCCAAGCTCCTCACACTGCCGACAAGCTGCCAGAAGATGGCGCGCGCCACAGTACTGTATAACCTCAAAGGAGTTGAGCTAGTGGGTGGTGCTGCGCCATCAGCCAATTAATTGCCGCGATTCTATAAGGGCTTCAGAAAAACGGCGCACCAAGAGGGCATTCCCCATTGCGTCACCACACAGCGTCTCGTACCCTATTCAGAGAAAAAGGTTACACGAGTAACCTGAGACGTTTTACTATTTTATCAATTGCAAGCACTGAATTACTGAGTGGTGGATGTATGAAACACAATTTCATTTTTATGTGGAGGATAAAAAGTACAAATAAAGGAATCTGAATCTGAAAGATACACACAGTAACTCTAAAATCAATTGTGTATTTCAGATGCTGTCACATTCCACAACCTTATCATCTGCAGAGATAAACTGCCACTCAAAATACACAAATGACAGATGTAAAGACACCATAGAAGACTGTGAAGATATTTCAGTAGAACTTGGTCTTTATTACATCTATATCATGCTTAATGTCAATTATCATTTATATTAAGCTAATAGCTGTTGTTAGAGCACTGTTTTGCTACAATTTGTCATGTCAATAAGTAATAAAATTACTCAACATGCTGTTTTTTATGTAAACCCAAATAAAGGCTTATACACACACACACACACACACACACACACACACACACACACACACACACAATTGCCGCGTTCAATTAATAATTTAGACACGGGTCGCACCTGATGGCGTTTCCAGGGTCAACATTATGATGAAATGTCTTGTTCCCTTCTCAGGGAACCGGGGTTATATAACCATTTGTTTAGTTTCATTTACAAGCATTATTCCTACAAAGACAAAACTTTTGATTAATAACAGTCTTTTGTATTTATAGGTTGTATGGTCTTATATAGGTAATGAAAGGAAGAAACACCCCCCACCCAGCTTTTTGTCTCTGCACTTTGGAGGAGGCAATACAAACTCCACTTCTCCATCAGTGCTCAGTTCAGAAGAGTCAAGCTCATTTTACTCTGAATTTGGAATCAGTTTAGACGACTACTCCAGGTTACAGAGAGCTGTTTACTGGGCCGGGCCTGACAGAGCAATCACAAGTGTGTCCATGACTACTAGTCCAGGCCACACCACATTCATCATTCAGGACCTGAAAGAGAACTATCAAATTGGTGAGGAGCTTTATGTTACTGTGCACGCAAAGGATTTTGACAACAAATTCAAGAGTTATGGAGGCGACTTTTTTCAAACGAAGTTATTCTGGTCTAAAACTAAGGTCAGTTACACATTGGATTAACTAAAACTACTTGTTTGTTATATTTATCTCCCTGGGTCAGAGAGTTATACTGAGAATGTACCTTTGTCACAGGCCAGTGTTTTTGGCGAGGTTGTGGATCTGCTCAATGGCTCCTACTCTGTACGTTTCCTCCTGCCGTGGGTCGGCGAGGCACAGGTGGCTGTGCGTCTAATTCACTCCAGTGAAGCTGTGCAGGTCCTGAAGTATCACAGAGATACTGACTCTGACAGAGTGTTCTTTAATGGATATTATGAAGGACCAGGACCAAATAAGACCAGGCTAAGAGAAGCAGTGAAGTGTAATGTAAAGTGGGACAAGAATGGACTAGAGCGTATGGGAACAGGAGACTGCTGCTGTGAATACAACGATCCCCGAACCGGAGAAACTTGGCGCTGCCAGAGACCCATATCCCTGCCATGCAGTGCCCTTGTGTACCACTCTATGGGTGGTTATAGAAACCGCTTGACTGATCAGGAGAAAATGCTTATGTGAGATACACGTACTCTTGATTGACTGTGTATTTGATCTATTTGATGCATTGATGGAAGGAATTATGACAATCATGTTGTCTTTGGCAGGAAGCGAACTAACAAAGGTATCAGTGGAGATAAAAGAATCATCAACATTTTTAATTCCAATGGAAATGAAACTATTGGTATGTTGGTCAATAGTTTAACTCAGCGGTATAATACAGTGATGCCTGAAAATGCGATTCACATAATAAATTTTCGGACATTTAGACTGTCCAAGTCAAATAAAATCTCCAGTTCAGGCACATTCAGGAATTTCAGGCACAGTCAGAAAACCTTTGACACAGAACTTACATTTATTTGTCCTGCAGATGTTCCAGAGAAATGTCATCCTGGTTTACACACTCCAGTTCCGGCTGGCTTTTATCTGAATGATGTGTGGACGTCATTTGTCTGTAGCACCCGCCATTTTACAACCCAAACGACAACAGACTGCCTGAAAGACAAACACATCTTCATGATGGGAGACTCTACTATGAGGCAGTGGTTTGAGTTCTTTGTGAAAGCAGTACCAAGTGAGATAGTTGCTTATTTGTTCCTTATAATTATAATTAAGTGTATAGACACAGTAACTGGATCTGTTTTTCAGCCCTGAAGCAGATGAACCTGCATGTCCAATATCAGTCAGGGCCGCTCATAGCAGTGGATGTGGCGAACAACATTGACTTACACTGGAGGGCTCATGGCGTTCCTTTGCGGTCTCGGAAATCAGCAATTGCTGATCTGCACTACATCAGTAATGAGATCGATGACCTGGCTGGAGGATCCCACACAGTCATTATGTTCAATCTGGGACCCCATTTCACCACATACCCTCTGGATTTCTTCACCCATAGAGTGTTGAGGATCCGCAAAGCTGTTCTAGCATTATTACAGCGGGCACCTGATACTACTGTTATAATCAAGACTGTCAACACTGGCTATAAGGTAACGTTATAGGCCTTTATTACACTTCAAAAGCGGAAGCTTCAAATAGTAGCGTAATATAACTTCCACTATAGCCTACTGTATGTGCAATATTTCAGAGTCTGATCACCTTTTTTATTCTAAATAAATGCAAGAATAGAATTCCAACAACATACCACATTAAAGAACAATAGATTAAGACATTTAGACTTTCATGCACTCTACTTTATGCACCAATACAATCATTAAATACTAGATCAAATTTAAAGGAACACGCAGACTTTTTAGGACGTTAGCTTTTTCACCATATCCCCCAGAGTTTGATAAGTCCATACATACCATTCTCACCTTTGTGCATGCCATAACTCTGTCTGACGCACCCACCACTAGCCTAGCTTAGCACAAAGACTGGAGGTAAACGGCTTCATCTAGCCTACTGCTCAATAAATGACAAAATTTGTGCATTATGTTCAGATTCTGCGGCCACCTTGCCTGTAGCCTATACAGTATAGCCTACATCCCCAATACGGTGCGAGATTGGTCTTTTTTATTAATGTATTAAGCTAAGTGTCCAGATGGCAGGGGAATCCTGGTATGATATATTGAGGGAACCCCCAGTGCTGCAGCTCAGCACTGCTATATAAAGTTAAGGAAACTAAACAACCGAGAGAAATATATGTCTACCTTAGACGTAACGTTTGATCTGTACATCAGCATCAGGGAATAACATTATGATCTTGTTCACGGTAGAGAAAGCTGCTTACATGTACAAAAGTAACCGTGAAGACGTAAATGTAAACACAGCTTTTGTGTCTTTATCAGCTTCTCCATATACATACTGGCCCTGATAATCATCACAAATATGTATGGCTTGCTCCATTTATGTAAATCCGTTTAATGAATGAATGACTCTCTCTTCAAGTTGCTCTGGTCTTCTTCAACAGCCACTTGCACCAAAAGCTGATGAGGTAGACTAACAGCAGATGGAGATTATGCTCAGTAATCTACTGCTATTCCTGCAGTTCCCAGATGTGAACTGTTGAATTTTCCGTCGAATTTGAACGACTGAATTTGTGAAATAAAATGGACCGAAAATTGGCTAACCTAACCTATTTTTTTAAACAGAATTAATATTTAGGAAGTGAAAACTTAGAGGTGAATATGGATCATTGAATTTTTAATAATTAAATTGTGTGTAATATTTTTTTAATTTGAATATTCACATATTAAATGTACAACCATTTTGAATTTCAGCCCATAAAATTGCAAGCCCTAAAATGCAAGTATGGTTAATGCAATAAATCTTTTTTTGCTTTTTTGTTTCAAAAACATTATGTTACTTCCATATTTATGGCTAACCGGCTAACTCACGTTATACTGTTTTACTGAAATAATTCATGCTAATCAGCTGTGGACCTATTTTATTGTGTTTTTCTGTCTCTGTAATAGGACATATTTGGCAGTGACTGGTATTCTCTACAGTTGGACAGAATTCTGCGCTGGGCTTTTCAGGATGTTGGGGTTTATATTCTAGATGTGTGGCAAATGACTTCATGTCACTACAGCAAAGAGAACATTCATCCTGGCCCTATCGTCATTAAAAATGAGATTGACATTTTACTCTCTTTTATTTGCCCTTACTGAATTTAAATTGAATTATTTTGTCCATTTTTTGGTCAATAACTGTTACTACAAGTAAAAAAAAAAGAATGTTACATCTAAAAAACAAATATTTTTTGACTTCCCTGAGCTGTAATTAAATTGTCCAATTATAAACCACTCATTGAATCTCCACTACAATAATTTTTTTAGTGGTTTAGCCCATGTAGAGTCCTGATTTTTTTGTTATATCATCCTCAAATTCGATTTAATGAACCTGCTATCATTCATTTCATTATTGTTTATCAAACAACGTTACTGTTCATCTGGGTTTCTTTTCTGTTTTGGGTGGGTTTTCATGTGGGTTTTTGTTCAGTCTGGACCAATTAAGTCAAAAACACCATAAATAAACTTTCTGTCAACTTTTTAGTCAATTTCGCAAAAGGTTAATCTAGCAATATGACTCTGTTCTACATTACACTTTCTTATCATGAGCTCCATGAAAAGCTAAGACAGGGAACTGCAGCAGCTACTGGGAACAAACCTCCCATTTTCTAAAACTTGAAGAGATGTGCAAATCCCCCCCATTGAGAAAAGTGATTAAGTTAAACACAAGTTTAAGGGGAAGTTGGGGAGGAGGTGGGTTGCAAAGCAGCATACAGTGGAAGCAGCCAAGCAGGCAGACTGAACTTAAGCTGTGTTGCTTAAGGCACCCTGTTTGAAAGTTGCCAATTGAGTACATAGGAATAGGATTAGCTGAAATTGTTCAGGGTTTGAATTTTTTCAATCAGCTGATAGCGGAGCTTGACTACATGGCCTGCCTGAACTAATGCAGAATGCCTGGTTTCTTTTTCTTTGCTTTCAGTTTGTTTCCATGGTTTTTCTTTGAGTTAATTTCTCGGTGTATTTAAGACCTGTGTTTTTGTTTCAGTTCGGTTGTCCATTATTGTTGCACTATACCCAAATGTTTTGTTCATGTTTATTAATCAAGCGTGTTTTGTTTCTATGGTGTTATTAAACTTTTAAACTGCTGTATTTAGATCAATTTTCTCGCCTTTATTTGCAACCGGCTGTGACAGTGGTCTCCAAAAGGTTAATCTTGAACGTCAGATGTGTGCCTGTGCCTATATGACACTAATTTATTACAAGGTTATCACAAACACATAAACCAGACATAAAGTGGACCATGTTTAATAGCTTTCCCAGTATAAGTACTAAAGTATTTATATTTTTAGTTCAAAATTATATCAAATAAAATTAAATAATAATAATAATTTTAAAAAAAAATGCAATGGCCATCCAGAAGTGTTTAAATTCATAAACTGAATCTCCAGGATCAGGTAATCCATCCTGTTTTTGTGCCATTTTTTTTTCCAAAGCAACAGTGGATTGAATCACCCTGATCCAGATTACTAAATCCAGATTACAAATTTGCTCCAAATGAGATTACTTATTTATTATACCCAAGTGGTCACAAGAATGTATAAACATAGGAGCGATCTTGGCCTCCAAAAATATGTTTATTACAAACAGATGTCCAAAATATGCAAATATTAACCTTACAATAACCTTGTTTAAATTTACTCTATGACCACAATCTCTCCACTAATCTTTTGCTACTATACTGACAGCTATTTTATATAATTCTGACTCTTAATTGAAACATACCATTTATATAACTTTAACTTCTGTCTCACTATATGATAAATAAATAAATGCATACAATGATTAAGAACAAGAATTTAAAACAACATCAATAAATAGAATGAAAAGGATAAACTCCAAAACGCACATTTCCTTAAATTAGCAAAAATTAAAGCTCTACAGGTTTGTGCTTTCTACAATCATTAATTGGGTTTGATGGAAAAAGATAGATGGTGTCATTATAAATATGGTGCCCAGGTTCAATCAGCTAAAGCAGGAAATACAGTATAAACATTGTCTGGCTATCACCAGACCAAGCTCAATCTTTTAAGATTGAACATTAGTCTTGGGTGTCTGCTCTGTATTTTCTACTGCACAAGAGGCGTGATCAACGGCCATTTTTCAAATAATTCTTAGTCTATCTTGGATAGTACTTGTATGGGAAAAGTCGTTCAAAATATGAAAGATATTTTTGACTCATAGAGAGAATACTGATATCTCCATTGTTTATCCAGATGGCGCAAAGATCCTGGCTTAGGCACAAAGTGATCCTCCAAGGTCATGGGTAATCAATGGTGATATGCTTCCCTTCATTAGTCAGTTTCTGTGTGAAAGTGTTATGTATTTCCTAACCAATCAGAATCATTCAACATGAAGTAATGATGTATCTTAGGGACCTGTGTAAAGTATAATTTCTGTGAATGTATGGAATCTATCATATTAAATATGAGATCTATGTCGATCCGTTAACCTCAATGTACTATTGAAATTGATTTCTAGACATCTGATAAAAAGCATTGAATTAGCACCCCTGACACGCACACTCCTGTCCCAACACAAAGTTACACCACGTCTATATATGAAGCACTGTGGTCCAGTGAGGCATGACATTTTGTTCCTTTGTATGTCTCCACAAAACCTATAGCAGAATGACAATAAAGCCCATTTGAATTTGAACTTTGCCTTACTCTTCAATAATTCTTTAAATAACGTTACGCTATGGCTATAGTGTCCAACGTACACATAAGTGGCACTGAATAGAAACTTCCAAGAAGACAAGCCTGACCAGTTTTCTTATCCCTTTGTCAGTCTTTATTCTAGCAGCTTTTTACTTTACAGCATTCTATATCAAAATCCATGTGAAACAGCACACCTTCAGAATGAACACCAAAACAATTTCATGCAAGAATTGAATGCCAAAGTTTTTTTTTTCCATTAATTTTTTCAGCATTACACAACATAATGTTTAAAATATGAAATCACTGATATCATCGTTTATATCAACAAATAATAATAAAAAAAAAAACAATCTTTATTTTCCAGAAGAAAAAAATAAATAAAATAAACAGGTGCTGCAAGACTTAAGAGTGTGATTCATAAAAGCTCCTAAGTGTTAAGACTGGGTCTCAGCTCCTTAAATGATATAAGGGTGTTGGAGAGGTATCCTAAGCTAGTTAGGAGTAACAAGCAAGCAGAGAGGAGGAGACCACACACTTTCCAATGTAGATGATGTATTGAACGTATGTGTCATCTTGAGATAATGGATAAAACATGTGTTAGATGTTAAAATATAAAAACTAACACCACATTTTTTTTAAATTTGTTTTTTTGTAGAAAAAGGTCTCAGATAATGAACCATATATAGGAACAGGCATGTGTTGGAGCAACTATTGTGTCTGCAGTGATGACACGTCGCCGTGGAAATAATAAGGCAATGCATTCTAAAATATTTAGCCAGAGAATGCAATATGGTCAGATTTCTGCAAAATAATTGCTGAAACTTGAAGCTGGTTTGTAGCATTCCAGGAATACCAACTTTGCTGTTATTCCATGTGAAACAGCCTTCAGAATGAACACCAAAACAATTTCATGCAAGAATTGAATGCCAAAGTTTTTTTTCCATTAATTTTTCAGCATTACACAACATAATGTTTAAAATATGAAATCACTGATATCATCGTTTATATCAACAAATAAAAAAATAAAAAAACAATTCTACTCTTTATTTTCCAGAAGAAAAAAATAAATAAAATAAACAGGTGCTGCAAGACTTAAAAGTGTGATTCATAAAAGCTCCTAAGTGTTAAGACTGGGTCTCAGCTCCTTAAATGATATAAGGGTGTTGGAGAGGTATCCTAAGCTAGTTAGGAGTAACAAGCAAGCAGAGAGGAGGAGACCACACACTTTCCAATGTAGATGATGTATTGAACGTATGTGTCATCTTGAGATAATGGATAAAACATGTGTTAGATGTTAAAATATAAAAACTAACACCACATTTTTTTTAAATTTGTTTTTTTGTAGAAAAAGGTCTCAGATAATGAACCATATATAGGAACAGTCATGTGTTGGAGCAACTATTGTGTCTTCAGTGATGACACGTCGCCGTGGAAATAATAAGGCAATGCATTCTAAAATATTTAGCCAGAGAATGCAATATGGTCAGATTTCTGCAAAATAATTGCTGAAACTTGAAGCTGGTTTGTAGCATTCCAGGAATACCAACTACTTTGCTGTTTTTCCATGTGAAACAGCCTTCAGAATGAACACCAAAACAATTTCATGCAAGAATTGAATGACAAAGTTTTTTTCCATTCATTTTTTCAGCATTACACAACATAATGTTTAAAATATGAAATCACCGATATCATCGTTTATATCAACAAATAAAAAAATAGAAAAACAATTCTACTCTTTATTTTCCAGAAGAAAAAAATAAATAAAATAAACAGATGCTGCAAGACTTAAGAGTGTGATTCATAAAAGTTCCTAAGTGTTAAGACTGGGTCTGGAGCAACTATTGTGACTGCAGTGATGACACGTCGCCGTGGAAATAATAAGGCAATGCATTCTAAAATATTTAGCCAGAGAATGCAATATGGTCAGATTTCTGCAAAATAATTGCTGAAACTTGAAGCTGGTTTGTAGCATTCCAGGAATACCAACTACTTTGCTGTTATTCCATGTGAAACAGCACACCTTCAGAATGAACACCAAAACAATTTCATGCAAGAATTGAATGCCAAAGTTTTTTTTCCATTCATTTTTTCAGCATTACACAACATAATGTTTAAAATATGAAATCACTGATATCATCGTTTATATCAACAAATAAAAAAATAAAAAAAACAATTCTACTCTTTATTTTCCATGCAGAAGAAAAAAATAAATAAAATAAACAGGTGCTGCAAGACTTAAGAGTGTGATTCATAAAAGCTCCTAAGTGTTAAGACTGGGTCTCAGCTCCTTAAATGATATAAGGGTGTTGGAGAGGTATCCTAAGCTAGTTAGGAGTAACAAGCAAGCAGAGAGGAGGAGACCACACACTTTCCAATGTAGATGATGTATTGAACGTATGTGTCATCTTGAGATAATGGATAAAACATGTGTTAGATGTTAAAATATAAAAACTAACACCACATTTTTTTTAAATTTGTTTTTTTGTAGAAAAAGGTCTCAGATAATGAACCATATATAGGAACAGGCATGTGTTGGAGCAACTATTGTGTCTTCAGTGATGACACGTCGCCGTGGAAATAATAAGGCAATGCATTCTAAAATATTTAGCCAGAGAATGCAATATGGTCAGATTTCTGCAAAATAATTGCTGAAACTTGAAGCTGGTTTGTAGCATTCCAGGAATACCAACTACTTTGCTGTTATTAGTACTGTAACTGTTGTTAATTGTTAAATTAGGCCTATTGTAGTTGGGTTAGGTTCCTTATTGTGAATTTGTTAAGTTGTGTTTTGTATTTATTTATATATTTAAGTATACTTTAAACTTTTAATAAATTGTTCAATTTAAATAAATGTATATATATATATTCAATAAAAAGCCATTTTAATATTGTCCACTGTCATTTTGTGGCTCTTTTTTTAAAAGTATCGGTTTGGCACCGGTATCATTAATAAACCCAAACAATACCCAACCCTACTCATAACAGGCTATTTCAAATTTCCCTCTACTCCTACATAAGAGTAGGAAAACCCTGCCTATGACTGTTGATGATCTGCCCTTTTAGCATAGACTGTATCATCTAGCTTGAGTATTACAATGTCTCCACCAAAAAACATTAAAAATGTTCTGTTGTTGGATGTACCAATGAACATAGAAGTCTCCATAGACTCCCAGTGTTAAATTTAATTTTTGAAGGAAATGTGCCAAAGAATGTCATAAAACGTTTCTAAAGGATGGGTCAATACCAACGCTTCGTGCTTTGCCTATCCAGAACAAGTTCCCTATATCGAGGAACTTCGACCGCGCCGAACGACGAATTTGGGGATGCTCCTAAGCATCAACGCATCTGAAGTATGAATGAAACTAGTCCAATCCTGATTGGTGCTACGCCATGACGAGATGTGACGGCATACCCGAAGCTATAAAGGGAGCCCGCGCATTGTAGCGCCAGTTATCGCTCTTCAGCATAACGCCTGTGTGTGAAACTGTCTGTCTATTTATTGTTGTTTGTCCTGTAGGAAAGAATATATATATATATCAAAGATATGGCCGAATTTAAGAGTTGTGTGCACCCGTGTCCCCGCTTTATTTCGGGAGCGGACACACACACTCTGTGTGTTGAGTGCCTGGGCGTTCAGCATGCTCAGGCGGCTCTCGAGGAGCCGCCTGTAGCCATTGTGAGCTGCTGACGCCAGGGTACTTCGGTCCCGGTTGGCGGTCTTTGACGAGGCCGGCCAACGCGCGTGAGCCCGTGGTTCTGGGCCCGCGTCCGCCGAGGCGGCGCGCGCCGCAGATCATGGGGCTCACAGTTGACTTGTCAGCGGAGATTGGGACTGCTGAGGCACTTTCCCAATCTTCCTCTGACGGTTCAGATGTTCTCCCACCTCGTGTGGAAGCCCGCGAAGCGGCTTCTTCCCCCGGGGTGGAGAACACGATGCTGATCCTCTCCGAGTCCGAGGATCCGGAGGGGATTAACATCGAGGCGGGTGGTGCGGGATATATGTCACCACCACACCCACCCGCCCAAGAGGAGCTTATAGAGGTGCTGACGCGAGCTGTGGCCAAATTAAAAATCGACACACAGGAGAGACAGGAAGCCCAGCCATCAAGCAAGCTGGATGACCGGTTTCTCGCGTAGAGCTCAGACACCTCGCCGGGGCTTGCCATTTTTTCAGGACCTGCATAATGAGTTGTGCAGGTCCTGGAACAAGCCATATTCCGCGCGCATTTCCAACCCCCCCGTGTTAGATTATGCGAATGTTTTGGGGGCGCGCGAGGCTGGCTACGGGACGATGCCGCGCGTGGAAGATGCTCTCGCGGGCTATCTTTCACCCGAATCGGCATCGTCCCTGAAAGCCCCGGTACTGCCCACCAAGCCGTGTAGGGACACATCGGCATTGGTGGGCAGGGCATATATGGCGCGGTCGGGCTGGTAGTTCCTGCACACGTTATCAATATTGCAGGCATACCAGGCCGACCTCCTTAAAGAGCTCGACGAGGGCGAGGGTCCCTTCCCGGAGGATATCCTTGAACTTAGGAAGGCTGCGGATTTGTCTCTCCGCGTCACCAAGGAGACGGCCCGTGCCATCGGCCGCTCCATGGCGCCAATGGTGACTGTGGAGAGGCACTTATGGCTTAATCTGTCGGGATGAAGGAGAAGGACAAGTCCTTTCTCCTAGACTCCCCGATTTCGCCTTCTGGCCTGTTCGGCGACGCAGTTAGTTCGGTCGCCGACAGGTTTCAGGAGGCGAAAAGCAATCCGCTGCCTTCCGACAGTTCCTCCTCGTCGGCCAAAACCTGGGAAGGCTGCCACTAGTGGGCAGCCTCAGCCGTCAGCCAGCTCCTCGCACCGTCAGGTGCAGAAGGAGAGCGCCGCCTCTAGAGCCCTCCTCCGGGAGCCTGGCAACAGAGGAGACGCTCACCAGCAGGCTTCTGTGCAGAAGGGCGATCTGAGGAACGTCCTTCTCGCTAAGAAGGCTGCTGGGAAGAAGTCCTAGCTGCGGCAGGACTACTAAGAGCGGCCCCACCCGCGCGAACAACCGAGGTGGTCTCTCGTGCTCGATGGGAAAACGATGTGGTAATCCCGCCGTCACAGACGCTTCGGGCCACATCGTTTTCCCACGGACAGGTGGTGCCCCAGTCGCCTCAAGAAAGACTTGCGACGGGGCAGCACGGGTGTCCACATACCAGAAATCGATTCAGCTCTCTGCCGGGCATCCGCTTCAGGAGCGAAAACGAAATTCAATTAATACCGAGGTCAGCCTCGAGAGGCTGATTCCTTAGTAGATTATCTCGGCGCATGGAAATGCCTTCCGAATATATCCACATGGGTCCTGCGGACTGTAGAACTAGGGTACAGACTGCAGTTCGATCACCCCCCTCCGAAATTCAATGGGGTGACATGGACTGCAGTGGTGCCAGAGCGGGTTCGGGTAATGGAACAAGAAGTAGAATCCTTGCTGATAAAGGGAGCCATAGAACGGGTCCCACCCAGAGATGGAGGCCGGGTTCTACAGCCGGTACTTTATAGTTCCAAAAAAGGATGGAGGGCTTCGGCCGATTTTAGATCTAAGGTATCTGAACCGGTCTCTGAGGAGATTCAGGTTCAAGATGTTAACCATTCCTACCATCGTGAGTCAGATCCAGGCCAAGGACTGGTTCGTCACGATAGATTTAAAAGACGCCTATTTTCATGTCTCCATCCTTCCTTGCCACAGGAAGTTTCTGAGGTTCGCCGGGGCAAAGCGCATCAATATCGAGTACTTCCGCTTTGGTCTAGCTCTTTCCCTCGCACATTCACCAAGTGCATGGATGCAGCTCTGGCTCCACTGAGACTTCAGGGCATCCGGGTACTGAATTATATCGACGACTGGCTAATACTGGCACAGTCATACGATATGGCAGTACGACATCGAGATGTAGTTCTAGCACATATCCAATGCTTGGGGCTGAGACTCAACACGAAGAAGAGCGTGTTGACGCCAGCCCAGAAAACGAGTTTTCTGGGTATAATATGGGATTCAATTTCGATGCGGGCACATCTGTCTCCCGCGCGAGTCAAGACCATTCTGGCGGTAGTCTCAGAAATAAAGCTGGGCCACAGCATCACTGTAAAACACTTCCAAAAAGTGGTGGGACATCTAGCAGCAGCGCCAACGTTATTCCGCTCGCCTGCTACACATGAGGGCCCTACAGTGGTGGCTAAAAACCAAGGGGTTTTCCTCCAGAGGGAACCTGTTCGTATGATCAGAGCAACGCGCAAATGCCTTCGGCTCTGAGAATATGGAAGGAAATTTGGTTTCTGTCCCAGGGGTTAGTGCTGGGAGCATCATGTTGCCGGAAAACCGCTTTCAACAGATGCCTCCTTACTGGTTGGGGCGCGTCATGGAAGGCCGCTTTGCGAGGGGTCCGTGACGACCGTCATTCCACCTGGCACATAAATTGCCTGGAAATGCTGGCGGTTTACAGAGCTCTGAGGAGCTTCGCTGGCACCACGCTCTGGTCCGCACGGACAATATGGCAGTCGTGGCATACCTGAATCGCCAGGGGTTGAGATCGCGCCCCTATGCAAATTGGCGATCTCATTCTCCTTTGGTCACAGGAGAGACTGTTATCCTCAGGGCGATGTATATCCCGGGATACAGAATCAGGGGCAGACATCCTGTCAGGCAGGGGCTGAGGCCCGGGAGGGCGGCTCCACCCAGAGGTGGTGGAGGCCATGTGCAAGAGGTTCGCCCAGTGGAAGTGGACCTGTTTGCGCCTCGAGAGACGCCCCACTGTCCACTGTGAGCGCCACGCATCCAGCCCCCTGGGGTTGGATGCGATGGTTCAGACGTGGCCGAGGCGGCGTCTGTATGCATTTCCCGATTGCTCTGCTCCCGGGAGTCCTGGAGAGGGTCCGTCAACAAGGGGTCAGCCTACTTCTGGTAGCACCCGTTGGCCGACCAGTATGGTTCTCGGATGTAATAGATCTGCTGGTGGGTCCTCGTGGCAGGTCCTCTGAGGAGGGACCTCCTATCGCAGGCAGGGGGCACGATATTTCACCCCGCCCGAAATATGGAGCCTCTGGGTCTGGCCCTGAGGGGCCAGGTACCGGGAGGAGGGGCTGCCAGCAGACGTTATAGAGACCCTACTTAGCTCTAGGGCCCCGTCACGAGGAGATTGTACAGCCTCAAGTGGAATGTCTTCGCCACTTGGTGTAGAGAGCGTGAGGTGGACCCAGTTAACTGCCCGGTGGCTTCAGTGCTGGAGTTCCTCCAAGATCGCTTCTCTGCGTGGTCTAACCCCGCCCACACTCAAGGTGTACGTGGCTGCCATTGCGGCTTTCCACACTCCTACGGGTGATGGGCCTTTGGGTAGGCACCATTTGGTTGTACGCTTCTCCGTGGGGCACGAAGGATGAGGCCTGTAGTCCGTACAGAGTACCAACATGGATTTGGCAGTGGTTCTCGAGGGTTGGCTGAGGCCCTTCAACCACTGGAGTCGGCAGACCCCAAGTATCTGACGTTGAAAGTAGCTTTCCTCCTGGCTATAACTTCTCTTAGGAGAGTGGGAGATCTTCAGGCCTTGGCAGTTACGCCAACTTGCCTGGAGTTTGCCCCGGAGGAGTTAAAGCGGTACTGCACCCTAGACCTGGCTACGTGCCCAAGGTCCCTTCCGGGTGGTCAGGTCCTTGGTTCTTCAGGCGTTTCATCCTCCGCCTCACGTGACGGGCGGAAGAAGGGAGACTGTTCTCTTATGCCCGGTTCGGGCCTTGAGGGTTTATCTGGAAAGGTCAGCTCAGTGGAGGTTATCAGACCAGCTGTTAGTGTGTTTTGGCTCACCGAAAGGGTTGCCTGCATCAACCCCTACTATCAGTAATTGGATTGTGCAGGCAATAGCTTTGGCATATCAGGTGCGCAATATGCCTTCACCTATAGCCTTGAGGGCCCATTCCACCAGAGGCATGGCCTCCTCGGTCCTCATGTCCGGAGTCCCTATGCAGGACATCTGTGAAGCGGCTGGTTGGGCTACTCAGCACACTTTTATAAGGTTTTATAGCTTACACCTCCCGGCGACACCCGGCGGCAGGGTACTCCAGTCCTAATTGTGCCTGGTCTCCAGTTTCACGTTAGGGCAGGCGATCCTTGATGTGGCCTAGTGGGTACTGCTCTCCCCAAATTGCGTTCGACGCAGTGCGAAGTTCCTCGATATAGGGAACGCCTCGGTTATGTATATAACCCTTGTTCCTGAGAGGAACGAGCACTGCGCCTCGTCGCCACACCGCATATCGCCTGAGAGCGCTTGTTTTCATCGCGATAATTGACGCTACAATGCGCCGGCTCCTTTATAGCTTCCGGTATGCCGTCACATCTACGCCATGACGTAGCACCAATCAGGATTGGACTAGTTTCATTCATACTTCAGATGCGTTGATGCTTAGGAGCATCCCCAAATTCGCCGTTCGACGCAGTGCTCGTTCCTCTCAGGGAACAAGGGTTATATACATAACCCGAGACGTTTCCTTTCTGAATGAGCTTTCTAGAATGCTGTACGGCTAATATGGCTAAAGTTACCATAGTCTCTGACTAGAGCTCATAGACTAGACCTATGTTGTTACTTTTATTCCGAAAACGCTCACCATCTGAGTAATTCATAAACGCACATGTATTATGCATTATATAGTTGGGTGACGGATGTAATGGAAAAAAAATGTATTTAATCAATAGAAGAAAATATAATCATAGAGGAGAGTGATTTTAACATGAATTTGTTTTAACACATATAATCATTATTGTAGTATGCTTAACATGAAGGTTGCTACATGTCCTTAGAATTGAACTGAGAGGGACAACTGGTCAGTTTAAAAAGAGTTGACCTGACCCCTAAGGTCAGTGGCTAAACCTGTATTGTGGAAGATTACAGGAGCACTTGTCTTTGTTTCTGACCTTGTAAATGGTATAAAAGGGAACCTGATTGTTTAGTCTTTAGGCCACTCTCATACATGTGTGGCTGTGCGACAGTGTACTCTTTCCTTGCAAGGAAATAAATCATTCTTTATTATATTCAAAGATTTGTCTCTTGTTCAGTGATTGACTTGCATTTTTCCACAACAACGTACGTGTTACGTTCCCACGCGGGCACCTATACAACAATTTATAGATTAACATGATGGTACATGCTAGTTGATGAGTTGAATCCATAGCGTTACGTAAATGTATCCACCATCCATTCAGAAACATCCAGGTGCAGTCCAAAAGTTGCAACTTCCTGATTCCCTCATCTGTGTCCGACTCCTGATCAAAAATGTAAGGTGCCCGACAGTATCAGAATCAGACAGAATGCGTTTTTCAGGTTTGAAAACGCGAGACACACTGCACTGCCTTTTTTTGTTGATGTTTTTTAATTTAGAAAATAGCAGTGCGCTGCGTAAAAAAAAAAAAAAAAAATTGTTGCTAGGTAACCCTCGAATCAGTTGTGCTGTCAGTCTAATCAAGGTAATGGTCACCACAACGGAAGGCCCAGCTCTTCATTCATTCGACAGGACGATAGAAAAAAAAAACGTGATGTTGTTGGGCGCTTTTCCGCTCAGAGTTGTTTTTTTAACTTCATGCGCTCAAAACTCTCCTTCAAAAACACGAGGTGCACCAGGCGGTTAAAATGCAAGGCCCCAGGGCGCATAAGCAGCGCACATAATGCTCTCTGCCAACAGAAATCTATTAAAAAGGCGCCTCTCACTGTTAAAACGCAATCTGTCTGATCGGGGCAAGACTGCACTCCACAACTGGTTATGTCTGACATTTTGGCTGTGTGAGATTTGATTTGTTGTTGACATTGTATCCGAAGCTTGTGTAAAGGAGCTGCTGGAAAGAGGGGGAGGGGAGCAGCAGCTCATTTATATTTAAAGGGTCACACAAAAACGGTGTGTTTTTGCTCACACCCAAGTAGGGACAAATTTGACAAGTTATAATAAAATTTAATGGGGGTATTTTGAGCTGAAATTTCACAAACACATTCTGGGGACACCAGAGATTTATATTACAACCTGTGAAAAGGGGCATAATATGTCCCCTTTAACTCCAACAATGTGAATTGCTGAATGCGGACTCCAACCCAATATATATTATTAAATTATATACATAAGTTTTGAGCATATTTTTTTCCATTTTATTCATTATACCTGTTTCATATTGCTTTATCTACACTATAGATCAATAGGTATATTCAGAAACAGTTTATTTTTCACAAAAAAAAAAAAATCTTGTTGATTAAAAGAAAAGAATGGTAATATTATTTTTAATAGGGAAATCCTTGCCTGCCACTGCATTTATTTCAGCTGAAAAAATAAACAGTGAATAAAACAGTGTAAACATTGAGATAATCTCAATTATTTTTAGTGAAATCACAAAACAAAATGTACAAAAATATGTTCCTGCTCTTGATTTACAATCATTGATGAACATAAATAAAATAAAATAAAAAGCATAAGAAGGCAGATTAGAACCCGGAAGTCTGACATACTTAATAATAGTTCTACCTCCATACCATTAAAGAATACAAGTGCTCTCTGTGGATATATGTATTTATTAACTAACGTGAAGAATCTCTGGACTAACAATACACACTCACCTAAAGGATTATTAGGAACGCCATACTAATACTGTGTTTGACCCCCTTTCGCCTTCAGAACTGCCTTAATTCTATGTGGCATTGATTCAACAAGGTGCTGAAAGCATTCTTTAGAAATGTTGGCCCATATTGATAGGATAGCATCTTGCATTTGGTGGAGATTTGTGGGATGCACATCCAGGGCACAAACTCCCATTCCACCACATCCCAAAGATGCTCTATTGGGTTGAGATCTGGTGACTGTGGGGGCCATTTTAGTTCAGTGAACTCATTGTCATGTTCAAGAAAACAATTTGAAATGATTCAAGCTTTGTGATATGGTGCATTATCCTGCTGGAAGTAGCCATCAGAGGATGGGTACATGGCGGTCATAAAGGGATGGACATGGTCAGAAACAATGCTCAGGTAGGCCGTGGCATTTAAACAATGCCCAATTTGGCACTAAGGGGCCTTAAGTGTGCCAAGAAAACACCATTACCATTAAATATGAGATCTATGTCGATACATAAACTCAATGTACTATTGAAATTGATTTCAAGACATCTAATAAAATAGCATTGTAATACAAATTTAATACACTCCTGACACACACACTACTGTCCCACCCACTCTTTAAAACAAAGTTACACCACGTCTATATATGAAGCACTGTGGTCCGGTGAGGCATGACATTTTGTTCCTTTGTATGTCTCCACAAAACCTATAGCAGAATGACAATAAAGCCCATTTGAATTTGAACTTTGCCTTACTCTTCAATAATTCTTTAAATAACGTTACGCTATGGCTATAATGTCCAAAGTAAACATGGCACTGAATAGAAATGTCCAACAAGACGAGTCTGACCAGTTTTCTTATCCCTTTGTCAGTCTTTATTCTGTCAGCTTTTTACTCTACAGCATTCTATAGTAAAATCCATGTGAAACAGCACACCTTCAGAATGAACACCAATGCATAGTCTCACACTTTTCAAAAAAGATTGGAATTACAGTATATGCTGGTAATGTAAATATTTGGTAACGCTTTAGATTACGGCCCAGAAAGTACCACGTAATTAAAGTGAATTTACAGGGTAATTTTCGGTAATTATAGTGTAACTATAAAGTAAGTAGGTGTAGGTATAAGGGAACAACATGTAATATTGGGAGAATAAAGGGGTAACTAGCCCGGAAAGTACTGCGTAATGAAATCCTATTTACAGGGTAATTTTTTTGTAATTATAGTGTAACTATAAAGTAAGTAGGTGTAGGTATAAGGGAACAACATGTAATATTGGGAGAATAAAGGGGTAACTAGCTCGGAAAGTACTGCGTAATGAAATCGAATTTACAGGGTAATTTTTTTGTAATTATACTGTAATGTACGTGTTTAGGCAAAAAAAAACATGTCAAGTTTGGGGAATAAAGGGGTAACAACCAGGAAAATTACAAATAACTATACTGTAAGTATTTTATAACTAAGGGCTAACTATTCTAATATTACATGGTACTTATGGCATACTATACCTAACAACATGGAAAATTACAAATAACTATACTGTAAGTATTGCATAATTGTATAAGTATTGACACTTCCAGATGAGAACACAAAAACATTTTTAAATATTACTTTTATATTTGTTTATTATTGTGAAGCTACTTTCAAACAATATGTAGCCTATAGTTTAAAGCACTATTTAAATATGTTTTAACTTGACATGATGGAGATATTGCATGCTAAACAATCATTTGGGAGCAATTTAGAAAGCACATCCACTACATAACTTTTTTTGTAGTAATAAGTGTCATATAAAAGTTTTTTTTAGTAAGGTCGTAAGATTCATAAGGTTTTTGCTATGATTTGATTTAGAATCAAGGTTACTTACCTGAGTGTTACAGATAATTGGTCTGCTATTCTGTTTGAAAGGCATTGGAGTTGGTGAAATGTAGTGGAAAATAAGCTTACCTCTTTTCAGCTGATCCCAGAAAATAAAATTAATATTCATATAACACGATAAAACACACTTGCATTTTACTACTTATATACAGTAGCCTATAATTTATATGATTTGATATACATGTTTCAAGGCAAGTAAGACTAAATTAATTAATTACTGGCAAAGATATCCTCTTGTTACACGTAGTTACAGGGTAACTACATCATCTGCGGGCTGTAAATTAAAGTGGTGCTTGTTACCCTCTTGTTACACGTAGTTACAGGGTAACTACATCATCTATGGGCTGTAAATTAAAGTGGTGCTTGTTACCCCCTTGTTACATGTAGTTACAGGGTAACTACATCATCTACGGGCTGTAAATTAAAGTAGTGCTTGTTCCCCCCTTGTTACACGTAGTTACAGGGTAACTACATCATCTGCGGGCTGTAAATTAAAGTGGTGCTTGTTACCCCCTTGTTACACGTAGTTACAGGGTAACTACATCATCTGCGGGCTGTAAATTAAAGTGGTGCTTGTTACCCCCTTGTTACACGTAGTTACAGGGTAACTTCATCATCTGCGGGCTGTAAATTAAAGGGGTGCTTGTTACCCCCTTGTTACACATAGTTACAGGGTACAGTAGGTGCAATATTCATACACAACATTTTATATCCTTTATGTCATAACCTTTATTTTACAAACAACTTATTTAAAAAAATATTGTCAACGTTATTTTTAGATGATATAGCCATGACAACAAATTCTGTTATTTTTTGCCCTTTTTTTTTTGTTTCTCTTGCTTGGTTTCTTCTTCTTTTTCTTCTTTTCACTGAGGCCTCTGATACTGAGGAGCTGATGGAATCCCAGGAGTCTTGTTGTTCTGCATTATAGATAAATAAAAACACACACTCTTTAGAAAATAATTTATTTGTGTTCAACTTTTGTTGAAAATACATTTATTTACCATGATTTAACATAAGCTGAGTTTCCACTGTCCAGAAAGTGATCACTTTAAGGCCAAGTCCACGCATGTTTAGTCATGTGAGTGACGCATATTGTTCCAATAGATATGTATTATACCGTTATTGTGCCAGTTATGTGCTATTCACTTTCACACAGTTGCTAAAATATGTAACTTTGCACATTTCATATCACAATCCTCCAAGGATGACAGGAAATGTATTCACATTTGCTGTCCTGTGGCAAAACACGAGTGGAGTTGCGTTTTAGACCAAACATAAAGGTTGACCGAGTGTGACCTGGACGCTTCAGTGAATGCTGAGATATTTTGCTAAAAATGATCTTGTCAGAGTAATTGTGTGATAACTTTATGATGTCTATCATCTCAGTGAGCTTTTATGAGGTTTTACGTAGCCACTTTACGAAAGCACTTATACCACCTTTAAGTTTTTATCTTTTAACTGCAAATCACCTACATCAGTAGTTGGTCACTATGAGGGTATGCAACAAGAGGACGATATAAGAACGGTCAGTGTACTTTTGCATTCATTCGTTTTTCGATTTAAAATCAAGTTGAAAAATAAGAAAATGGCTCATTTATTCAGTTTTCGTTTTTTTTTATTATCCAAATTGGTGGTGTTTTCTTGTTTTGTGGCCACAACTTTCTGACACTCCATGCAAAGTACCTCTCTTTGGTCAACATCCTCCTTTTTGAGGCCGAAATAGTCCCAAAAAGTTTTTTTTTTTTTTTTTGCTGCGGATCCTCTTCGTCGCGCATTTTAGCAGTGAATGTTTGGCCGTGAGCGGTGAGCAGCGGCACAACAACCCAATGACTGTGCAGACATGCGGAACGTGCATGTCACTCCAGCAACAAACTCGTGTTTATTGTGTGCTACCGTTCTCGTAATACACCATGGGTATAATACACCACCTTTCACATCGCATGTGCCGGCGATGTGACTATCGCTCACGCGCACATCGCAATGTCGATGTTAAAACAGAATATCGTTCAGCCCTAATGCGTAGTCCACCTGTCCTTCCAAGTTTGTATCTTCAAGGGATGATTTGTAACAGCAGTCTTAATAAGAACACATCCGTTCTTGGATTAAGATTCACCCTTGATCTTAAACACAACAAAAAGACATCAAGGACAAACACCCGTGTGCTATTGCGGACACGTCAAGAATAAAAAAAGGCTTAAAAATGGTGAGAGGAACGTCTGCGTTCATGAAACAATGGGTCACCTTCATCTGTGATCTGTAGTGTTTACAGGTCTGTAATGTTTAGTGTTTTGTTTCATGTTCATGTTCTTATTTAATATTTTGTCATGTTCAATGTCATGTGATTCCATTGTGCCCTCATGTGATCCTGCCATGTGCTCCCTTGTCATGTGTTCTATGTTGTCACATTCTGATTGGTTCATTGTTTAAACATTGCTCACAGGTGTCCCTTGTCTTAGCATCAGTAGTCAGTGTATTTAAGCCCTTCTGTTTGCCGTGCGTCTTTGTCTAGCTTTGTAAATGTACCCCCTATTGGTGAGTATTCAATGTTATTGTCAAGTCTGTTCATGTTATGTTATGTTATGTTATGTTATGTTATGTTATGTTATGTTATGTTATGTTATGTTATGTTATGTTATGTTATGTTATGGTATGGTCATGGTTATGTCATTGTCAATGTCATGTCAAGTTCAAGTCATTGTTTGTTTTGTATCTGTTCATGTTTATCATTAAGCTGCACTTGGGTTCATTTTTAAGCTTGCCTCAAGTGGATTCCCTCAGTGACTTCCCATTTAGTATCACCCCTGCTCGCTTTGAGGTAGCACTCAGCACATTTTGTGTACCAGATACTGTCCACAGTAAGAAAAACACCAAAAACAATTAGAGTCGATTTGAGTCCGTACTATGCAGTGGAAAAGCCGCTTTAGAGCCTCACTTTGAGCTTGGTGTTCCTAATAACTGACTATAACCAGTGGTTAAGTTGGGTTTGAGCCCAAAAAGAGCTCATGCTGTCTCCTCACTCTCACTCTCACCTGTTCTGTGTTTGGACATTATTTTGAAGTTCTTGTTTCTTAGTTTTGCAGTCCTTTGTTTGTGGTATTTTCCATCATTGACTCCCCTGGTGCCCCTTCTTAACCCTTGTGTATTTAAGCCATGGTTTCCTTTTGTTCCATTGTCAGTTGTTGTTTTTACATCACATTTATATTTCCTGGATCTGTTCACATTTAGCTTCCTTGGTATTTTTAGTTCTACTTTGATTTAATTAAATAAGCCTCAGTTACTTTATCTCCTGCTTCCTGCTAACTTTGTGATTTTTAAATTACGCTGACATTTAAATGTCTCTCCGCTGAATATTTTATTATCTGATACTCCATAAAACAAGCTATTTTTGTTTTTACTAGTGCAAGACATTTGTTTAGACATTGTGCTTCTGCAACATGTCCTCCAACTAATATGCCAATATATAGGTAATTTGTCACTTTATTGAAATACGACCCACTGGAGTGTTTTCTAAAGTTCTTTCATTTTGCATTTTTCCCTTTTATCTACATAATATTTATGTTTTTGCATAGCTCAGTTGGTAAAGCATTGCTATATACAACAACATGTAATCATGTGATCATGCAATCATGTGCTCATAAAGTGTGTATGACTGTCATACACATGATGATTCCATATCAGTCTCCCTGATCGATTGCTCCTGACTTCCTGATCGATTGCTCCTGTCTACCTACTGCTGCTGCTGCATGCTTCAGTGTTTGTAGCTCTGTATAGCAGCGTTTGAATCTCTATTTGATATATTTTCTTTGTTATCTATACTGCTAAATATAACTTACTCATTACCATATATTGTTTAATATAGCCTATTAAGTTAAATTTGACATCACTAGCTTTTAATCTAAATCACTACCACGTGTTAGCTTTTTGCTAGCCAGGTAGCTTTCCATCCCAGCACCCGGGTCTCCTGTTTTCTGAGTTCATTAGACAACTGTGGTGAGTTGGATTATTAAATAGACTCCATCAAACAAAGTAAGTGGAGTAAGTTGTGTGGTAAGTTTTGGATTCATCAACAACACGGTAAGCCATGTCTTCTTCTCCTGTCATTGTCACTTGCACTGCATGCTACATGTTTAGCATATCTATCTCCGTTGGCGAACAGGGCTTCACATGTGTTAAATGTAAGGAATTAATCAGGCTGACGGAGAAGATTTCAGATTTAGAGACACGCATCCAGACTTTATGTGAGAGTAGTGAGAATGTAACAGCTTTAGATACTGCTTTGGATGCGACTAGCTTAGTGAACACTCATTGTTTGGTTCCGGCTGAGCCCTTGCAGCAGGGCAATTGGGTGACTGTGAGACAGCATATTCGGATCTAAAAACCACTCTTCCGTTCGATTAGAACATCAAACAGGTTCTCCCCACTCAGTGATGCACCCACTGAGGATCCTGTTGAAAGTGCCCTAGTTATTGGCGATTCTATTACACGTAACGTGAAAATAGAGACACCAGCCACCATAGTCACATGTTTACCGGGAGCCAGAGCGCCTGACATCAAAGCAAATTTTAAAAGTGCTGGCTAAAGCTAATCGTAAATTCTCTAAGATTATTATTCACGTCGGCACTAATGATGTTCGACTTCGCCAGTCGGAGATCACCAAAATTAACATTAAAGAGGTGTGTAAACTCGCAAGTACAATGTCACCGGCAGTCTGTTTATCTGGCCCCCTTCCTGTTAAAAGGAGTGATGAAATAGTTATCAGATTATCATCACTCAATGGCTGGTTGTCTAAGTGGTGTCCGCAAAATAACATAGGGTTCATAGACAATTGGACATTCATCCTTCCTGGGCTGGTGCTGCTCTTCTCTCTAGTAATTTGGCACATAGTCTTAGAGCTAAACCTTGACTCACTGGGGCCCAGGTCAGGAAGCAGACAAACTGGCTAAACCAACCGTCTGCTAGCTGTCTCACGTCACCAGAGTCAGCTAAATCCCAGCACATAGAGACGCTTTCACCTAGATATTATCACATAGAGACTGTGTCTGTTCCCCGAATCAGTAATGTTGGACTCGGCATCAATTTCTCGAGTCCGCGTGTTCGTTGAATGAGGAGAGCAGGAACAAAATATAGTTTAACTCTTTTAATGAATAAGTAAGTCAGATGAAGATAGCATACAGAGCTCTGGGTCTCAACTGTCCCTGATTTACACAATCCTATGCAAGGCTTGTCCAGGCAGTCTGTGACAAACTTGCCTTTCCCTGACCCAATATTTATACACAAAAAATACATAAGTTGTCTTTCTTTGAGAGTCAGATGATTTTCTGGTCAGCTGTGCTTCGTTCGCAACATCACCCCTCCAATTTCCTGGACAAAAGACTGCTTCTTTGTTAACACATACAAAAGTACTCTAAGAGCACAGCAAAATGCATAGCAAAACAACTTCTCATATGGATCTGTTATAAATACCAACACCCTCTGGCTGTTGCACTGGTGACTCTTATGCCTAACAGAAAGTACATACAGTCTTAATGCAAAATCATTTCATAAGCTAATATTATCTTAAATTTACTATTGTTAATTATTAATTTCTACAAGCGCTGTTAGCAGTAATGCACAAACAAAAGATTTTATTCTCAACAATCCCCCTTTCGATCTCCTGAAACAGGAGATCGACCTCTTACAAAGTATCCTCTTCCTCATCCTCTTCATTGCTTTCCATCAGCAGTGGCATCATATATTTTGGGGAAGCCTCCTTGCCCTCCACTGCTGTTACAATGAGCCTGTTACAGAGAGATCTAATACATGGTACACAACAACCACAGGCAACCAATATTCCTATGAAGGTTGCTGAGACGAGCAAAGACATCATAATTGCTTTCCATTTTCCAAATATATTCTCATCCATTCTTCCAGTGGATTGTCTATACCTGAATGCTCATGCATAGTCTTAGATAGGGCCCTCAATCCTTCTAGGGCTCTGGTGACGGACCCATCTGGAGCTGTGTTATTGGGAATGAACGCATAGAATGAATCTCCAAACATTGCACACACACTTTTTCAGCCAACAGCATATCTAAAGCCATCCTGTTTTGAACTGCCATCAGTGACGTTGGAGCTAACTGTCCCGCTAATCCTCTACAGCATCTCTGGTCAAATTAGATAACCTTAACACATTGTAATGCACATAGTTTATTCTATCCACATTTTTATTAGGTGTCACTGGAAATAGAGCTGCAATGATTGGAATGTTTTCAAATCCTGCTGCTATCTGATCTGCTAATTTATATTCATTTGGGACTCCTCGGTATTCCAACTGCATCTATGTAGGTGATGCTGTCTTTAGTCAAGTCAAATGCTCCTAGGTCCCTCTTACTTAACACATGTCTCTGTCTGCGTCTGTTAAGCTCTACTATACTTGCCTTACCTTCCAGTCTCTTAGTCACTTCTCCAATCAGTACTAGTGGTGCACCCAGCCTTACCATCGCACACATCCCTTTGGCCTTCTTTGGTATCCTTACAAACAACCTTCTATCACCACAATAGTAATACAATCCTGCTCTAGCCCATGGTCCTATTACATTCCCTGGATCCTGAACCACAATTTTACACCAAGTGGGGTCTATTTTCCCTAAATTGATCATTACATTTCTCCTGGTGAAGTTAAAACATGTATAGTTCCCCGGTTGAGGTGTAAATGGACTTGTCCGTGTCTCATTATTTATCAATGGAAAGACTGATGCTAGAGTGGTACAGTTTGAAGGGGTTGCCTCATTGGTCAATTGTAACATGCATTGGTAACCCCATCCATCTTCAGGATATAGTGGAGCAGGTTCTATAAACAGAGTCGGTCTAGCCCTAGCACATCCTACACAATTTTCCATGTTCTGTTCTCTAGCTGTGTTAATTATCCATTCTAACCACAAATTTATTTCCCCATATCCTGTTGCTTTTTCAATTATGTCTTCAGGCTTTAATTTGGTATAATCAACAGTAATTACAAAATGTTCTCCTGACTGTGTCACATTTGGAGGTATTGGTTGTGTTATTATTGGCTGATTTATAAAATTTATCTTAATCAATGCTCCGATATCCCTGCCTGACATGTCCACCCCTATAATGAAATATGCAACATCTTTTTTGAAAGATGATCTGTCTATTCTGTTCAGGGACAATGTCAGTGGGTTCTGTGATGCATGAAAATCTCTTTGGAATCCTATTTTTCCCCACCAGTCTCTATGTTCTTTACTCAAATAACGTAAGTCTGGCGTCCAAGCCCCTGTGAATTTAGTCACTTGCCCCAGTTCTCACAGGCTCCTGTAATATAGGGTCCTGGATGAGATGGCCAATCTCCTTGCTCACACTTATCTATGAATGCTGGGGAGCACAAAATACACATCATACCCCTCCATGACCCATTTTTTCTCCACAATTAATTACTTGACATAAGTCGAAAGTGAATGATGTAGTTGACCCCTTCTCATAATTTAGTTCTATGCCCCCGTATCTTTCCAGGCAAAAATGTTTCCCTTTACGCAGAATCTTATACTCTTGTGGTGCCCTTTTTCCTCTGTTATGCCCTCTTTCTCTCAGATACTCCATAAAAAATATGATACCCATAATGATTAATGTTAATCCCACTACTATTCCTAATGCTTTCTTATTTTCCCACAACACCATTTTTACACTCTTTTACACCTCTAAATAACCAAATGATAAAAATAAACAATAGTTTAGTACAAGTTAAAATTACTCTCAAAATTAGAATGTTCTGTCTGTGAGTTTTTAGTCTGTTTGTTCTGTATCAAGTGTCCCTGTATCCTCCCCCTTTTGGTCCTGCAGTTCCTGCAGGGCCACTCTTGTGTCCTCCAATGTCCTCAATGGTGGTTCTGCCGGTGCACAACACGTCCAATGGTACCACGTGTCCCCTTTGCCTTCTAACCTTACACTGTGTGATGTTCTCTCCGTTACCTTATGAGGACCAGTCCAGCCTTAGGATCTGGTGCCTGTGATCTGTCAGCAATCTGTTTTGAGAAACTTAAGACAAGAGATGTTAATTTATCTGTGACAGCATCCATCAGTATACAGATCCTGGACCTCACCCTCCAACCTCGTAGCTTCTAAATCAGGCCTGATTTTACCTTCCATTTCTACAGTCAGTTCACACACATGGGACTGCCCTTCAATAATATAATCTGCCATGTTGATGCCTTCATGAGTAAAGGTCAAGTTTGGCCATGATAGGACTTTCAGGATCCTATCCTGTCTCAATGATGACATTGTGAATGCTGTTGAAGTCACATAAGCCATCACTGTGTGAGATGTCAAAATGGTTAATGCATGCCCCATGACTACATGTGCTGTTTTCTGCACAATTTTTGCCAAGCCTGCTGCATATCTTGTGCATGGATGCTCCCTTTGCTCTGTTTTATCTAGCAATATACTCACATACATCAGAACTTTTCTTTTGCTATCAGCTTTCTAAAACAGCACTCCATTGACAGTTTGTTTTCCCTCTGATACATCTAAATAGAATGGTTTGTCATAGTCAGGGGTGGCTAGGTCAGCTGCTAATGCTAAAGCGGACTTGAGGTCAATGAACAATTGTTCAGCCTCCGTTGTCCAATCCAGTACAGCTTTTAGCTGTCTGGCTCCTTTATGCTGCACCAGCTGTCTCAGTGGCGCAGTTTTATCTGTATATGCAGGAATAAACTGCCTGCTGAATCCTGCCAACCCCAAATTCACGAGTTTGTGTGCCCATATAATCTTAGTGAAAGTGGTAAACGGATTTGGCTTGCTGTCTGCTATAGAGGGGCTCGGAGAGGATATTCTACCCGAGCTCCGATTGCCCCCCCTATAACAGGCAAATTGTTCAAAAGGGAGGAGCCGGGGAGGAGGAGGGATGCTGCAAGAACTAACAATGGGAAGAGGTAGGCTGCTGGTTTTATACCTTGGTAGTAATTGGAAGATTAGATGGGCGTACTTCCTCCCGAAATTACGTTTAGTAACTTCACTTCACGAGTTTGTGTGCCCATATAATCTTAGTGAAAGTGGTAAACGGATTTGGCTTGCTGTCTGCTATAGAGGGGCTCGGAGAGGATATTCTACCCGAGCTCCGATTGCCCCCCAAAAACATAAATGCATAAATAGACAGCAAGCTGGAATTATGGGAATTGGAACAGCTCATGATTACTTAAGGAATCTGTTACTTAAGGATTACTCTCTGAATCAATTATTATTAGTCCAGAAGACCCCCCCAAAAGATATGGAATGGAAGATGGCACTGTAGCAGCATTGAGATAGGCAGGTAACTGCCGTGGCAGTTTATGAAACCGCTGAGGCGTTGCAGTGGCTGTATGGAATAAAGTGGAGCACTGCAGCGGCAGTCTCTAATTGGCAGGGCACTGCAGCGCAGTCTGTAATTGGCAGGGCACTGCAGCGGCAGTCTCTAATTGGCGGGGCACTGCAGCGGCAGTCTCTAATTGGCGGGGCACTGCAGCGGCAGTCTCTAATTGTCTGGGCACTGCAGCGGCAGTCTCTAATTGGCAGGGCACTGCAGCGGCAGTCTCTAATTGGCAGGGCACTGCAGCGGCAGTCTCTAATTGTCTGGGCACTGCAGCGGCAGTCTCTAATTGGCAGGGCACTGCAGCGGCAGTCTCTAATTGGCAGGGCACTGCAGCGGCAGTCTCTAATTGGCTGGGCACTGCAGCGGCAGTCTCTAATTGGCTGGGCACTGCAGCGGCAGTCTCTAATTGGCTGGGCACTGCAGCGGCAGTCTCTAATTGGCTGGCACGGCAGCGCAGTCTCTAATTGGCTGGGCACTGCAGCGGCAGTCTCATATTGGCGGGGCACTGCAGCGGCAGTCTCATATTGGCGGGCACTGCAGCGGCAGTCTCATATTGGCGGGCACTGCAGCGGCAGACTCATATTGGCGGAGCACTGCAGCGGCAATCTTAAGCAGCAGTAGTATCAAGTAAAATGGAGCACGACACAGCAGCATTAATTAAACGAGGTTTGCAGGCGTAAGTTGGATTGAGTTTCGAAGGGAAGCTATCTTAAAGAGAAGTGAGATTTAGATGGGCTTGTTTGATGAGGCTGAGGTCAGATCGAATGTAAGACTGAAAGGCGTCTGAGGACCACCGGCCCAGTAGTTTGATTTGATGGTCTGGCAGACCTTTTTGGGCTGCAGTTGTAGCTGCTCCAATACGAAAAGAGTGAGATGAATACAAGTGAGCTTGGATACCAGAGTGGGTGAGGATGTGTTTAAGCTTTTTATGGAACCATTGCCTGGTGACAGGAAGGTTGTTCTCATCAATGAAAAGTGGGTCGAGCTGAGAGGAGATCTGAGTCTCCTGTGTGCCAGGAAGAAGGAAAGAGATTGATATGGCTGGATGGGTGTCGGGAGATTGAAGATATGGATGAAATGGCCGTTTTTTAATTGATCAGTTTTGCTGCGTTTGATCAGGAAACGGATGGTGTCCTTGTCTAACACTTGGAGGTCGGAGAAGGTTGGATGGATGGCTGGGTTGAATTTAAAATTAGTTGTAAATTCAAACTCTGAGGAATCCAAAAAGGCCAGGTAAACATAGCATCTAGAGTTCTTGCTGTATCTGGAGGCATGTGACCAGAGCGGAGGAAGGTCAGACATTTAGCTAAAAGATCAATGGTTAGAGGTTGCCTGGAATCAGGATGAGTAGGGTTGGTTTTTTGAATTCCTTTGATTAGGAGTGTGATCTGGGGTTTGTTATGGCAGGACATGGATGGCGAGATTAGTTTGAAGAAAAATTGAATGCCACTGAGATAGACTTTGATGGTGCTGGGTTGGATTGACTTGATCTGGTGGAGATATGAGATGAATGAAGAAATTGATAGGAGGGAAAAACTGGGGAAAAACTGGTTGTAGGAGGAATGGAATTGTTTGAAAGCTCTCCAAGCTGTCCAGTAAGATTGCAGTGTTCTGGGTGAGAGGCGTGAAATATCGAATCCAGAGATGAAGTGTGGAGGTGTTTGAGTGGGTGAGTTACTGGAATATCAAGTCTGAATAGGGAGGAACTGGAGTTGGATCTGGGTCCGCCTCCGGGGCTAATGCTCTGAATTTCTGAAAGAGAAAGCGAGAGAGTGCGTCAGCAATTTGGTTTTAGTGGCCTGGAATATGAACAGCTTTGAAGATGAATTGTTTACAGGCAGATAACCATGTGAGGCGTCTCAAGAGGGCATGATTTCAGGGAATTTGAACGGCCTTTGTTGATGCAGTGTACAGTGGCTAGATTATCACAGTGGAATTCTTTTTTAGAAGACCATTCGTGACCCCACAAATATGCAGCTATGACGATGGGATAGAGCTCAAAAAGAGCTGAGGATGCAACATCTTGATTTAACGTGGAGAGCTCAGGAGGCCAGGTTGAAGCGAACCAATGAGTCTTGTAGAATCCTCCAAATCCTACTGAGGAGCGGCATCTGTAAACAGCGGAGATCACAAGGTTGAGATTGAAAGTCGTAAAAGAAGGTAAGGCCGTTCCACTGTTTAAGAAACATGATCCATAGATTCAGGTCGGTGAGGCAAGATGGGGTTAGAGATATGGTGTAATCTAATTCCTGAATGGACGATGCAAGAGACAGCAAGTGGGAGATGAAAGGGCGTCCTTGAGGCACTATACGCATGGCGTAGTTTAAGTGTCCTAGCAGGGAAAGTAAATCTCGCTTTGCTGCACTGAGGTGCTTCGAGCAGATTGGAGGAGATGGCAATTATTCTGTCGATTTTGTCTTTGGGAAGGGAGGCTTGGAATTTAACAGAGTCGAGGTTAATTCCGAGGAACTCTAGAGATGTTGAAGGGCCCAATGTCTTCTCTGAAGAGACTGGAACTCCTAATTCAGAAAAACACTCTGAACGGTAGAAAGGTGAGCTGCTGGAGGAAAAAGCTGGGGAAACAGTGAGAAAGTCATCCAGAAGATGCACCAGGTAAGGGACTGCATGGTTGTTTTGCAGGATCCAGCAAAGCGCTTCTGACAGCATGTCAAAAAATTTTGGACTACTTTGCAGCCAAAAGTTAAACGTACTGCAAAAAAGAATTTTCCTCTCCAGTGAATGCCAAAAAGGTGCCAAAAGTCTGGATGTATAGGCATGACTTTAAATGCTGATGTGATGTCAACTTTTGCTAACCAGGCTCCGTAACCAGCATTTTGATTAGGTGAATGGCTTGGTCTATGTTATGGTAGCACAAGGAGAATTCTTCTAGCGGGATGAGGCTGTTTATACTTGGATGAGTATTGTTGTGGGGAGCTGAGAGATCTATGATCATTCGTTTTTTCCCTGAAAATTTCCTTGTGGCTACACCGATAGGACTTATCCGAAATAATTTGAAAGGCGGGGAGTCAAAGGGGCCAATCATGAATCCAGACTCTAGCTCTTTGGCTATTAAGGTGTCGACTGCTTCAGGTTCAGCGTTTGCCGACTGAAGGTTTTTGCAGATAAGGCTACTGGTAGGGAGGCTTTCCAGACCAGGATTAAAACCTTCCTTTAAACCTTTGAGAAGATATTGTGCAAAGTTTTTGTCTGGGTGATTTGCCAGTTCGTGTGCTAGAGAGGAGACAATGATGGGAGAAGACAGATACTTTCGCAATTCTTTATTGGAGTTTGCTGAGGAGCGATAGACAGGGCATACAGAGCGAGCATGAACTCCACCACAGAACAAATAATCTCTGTATATCTACCGAAAGCGATACAAAATTCAGCCATGGTAAGTATGCGATTTGATTTGGAATTTGTGGTTTTCAGATTGATTATCATTTGACCGCAGTCAAGGGTGCGATGGGGTTCACTTATTGAAACAGAGGGAAGGAGAGAAGAGAGGTCAATGTCCGCACCTGCTAAAATCTGGGAACGTAGATGAGTGGAGACGGGTGGTGGATCCATGGCAAGGGCATTGGAAGGAACTGGAAGAGCTGATGCAGTTGAGAGTGTATATGTTGGGAGGCGAGGAACTGTTGAGGAAGCAGTGGCTGGATGGAATAAGGTTGGGGAATAGATCACTTGGGAGGCAACCCCATGCTTGGATCGGCTCCAACGGCAGCAGATAAAGGAAAGAGAGGGGTGGCAGGACCGTTTATGGAGGCAGCCTCACGCTTGGGTCTGTGCCGATAGCAGAGGAGAAATTAGTGAGAGGGGAAAGGAGAGGGGGCATGACCGTTATGGAGGCAGCCTCACGCTTGGGTCTGTGCCGATACCAGAGGAGAAATTAGTGAGAGGGGAAAAGAAGGGGGCATGACCGTTATGGAGGCAGCCTCACGCTTGGGTCTGTGCCGATAGCAGAGGAGAAATTAGTGAGAGGGGAAAGGGAGGGGGCATGACCGTTTGGAGGCAGCCTCACGCTTGGGTCTGTGCCGATACCAGAGGAGAAATAAGTGAGAGGGGAAAGAGAGGGGGCATGACCGTATGGAGGCAGCCTCACGCTTGGGTCTGTGCCGATAGTGGAAGAGAGAGGAATGGAAGAGGGGGGGGGAAGGGGGGGGACAGGTAGCCTCAAATTTGAATTGATTCCATGGCTAGATGTATTTAACTGGGGATGAAAGACAGGAGGAACAGACATGTTGGAAGCGTGGGCAGTAGAAGCTGTGATAGACTCACCTGTGGCAGGAGGAAAGGCAACAGTCACAGTTGGAGAGGCCGCAAAACTATCGCGGCGACGGCGGAACTAATGTTTGCGGCCGCGATAGACGGCCGGCCGCAATGAGCGGCGGACGAGGAAGCTGTAGCAGCAGCGGCTGCCGGCTGAAATTGTAGCGGGTTAGAGGCAAACCGTATAGATCGTACGGTTGCGTGCGTTGAGGCTTGCGTGGTGCTTGGAGGACGCTGGGTATTTTGGTGAGAGCGCACGAGCAGTTCGTGAAGTTGGAATTCTTCCTGGAGAAATGGATACCCGCGTTGGATAACGCTTGCCTGAGCGCGTTGACGGTCCATTTCTCGACAGGAGGAACTGAAGGGCTTGCTGATGATGATGATGATGATGATGATGATGATGATGATGATGATGGACGAGATAAATCGCGGCGAGGATCAGCCGAGCCCCGTGATGATCTAGTTGGAGGAGGTGAAAGAGGTCTCCTTGAGCGTGGTTTTTTGTGCTGGTTTGTGGAGCGGAGGGACCGGCGACCTGGACGATCGACGGGTGAAATGTGCAGTGAAGGAGGATCCAAACTGTTGGGAGAAGAGCGTGCAGGTGTTTCTGGCACGTTAGAAAGTTCGTCGTCTGAGGGAAACAAATCGATTTCCTGGAAGTCAGTCATGATGCGGGTCAAATGCTGCAAGAACTAACAATGGGAAGAGGTAGGCTGCTGGTTTTATACCTTGGTAGTAATTGGAAGATTAGATGGGCGTACTTCCTCCCGAAATTACGTTTAGTAACTTCACAATGACAACATATCTTTCACCGTGACAGGTTTTGGATGATGTAAAATGGCAGATCTATGCTGTGAAGAAATTCCTGCCCCTTCAGCTTACACTACTCTTCCGAGGAATGTGACCTGAGGTCTACACACCTGCAGTTTGGATTTACTAACCTTGAAACCTGACTGGTAAAGCTGTAGTAAAACTCTTCTTGTCGCCTCAACGCATGCCTCAGGTGTCTCTGCTGCGATTAGTAGATCGTCCACATACTGAATTCAAACTGTTCCCTCAGGCATGTCACACTCCTGCAACATCTCCCTCAGTGATGTGTGGTAATTTGTTTAAAATAGCACCCATATCTGTGAAGGACCAAGCCTGATATTCCTCCTGACCATTTCTAACCACTAGAGGGAAGTTGGTTACTGGTCCCTCTCTGGACTCCTGCTGTTGTCTATTCTTGCTCCTTGTATAATATTCTGACCTAAGTGGTCCCTGTACTTGCATTTTTCCTTCTATTATTATCTCCAGTTCCTGTGTATCATGATCTCCTTCTCTGTCCCTAACTGTTCTCTCCTCCTCTCTTTCCTGTATCATACTTTCCATATTCATTGGTTGTGGACGCTCCCTAGATACCCCCTGTCTCGGTCCCCAAGGTCTGAGCCTATCTTCCAATTTTTCTTAGCTGACCACGTACATCTGTTCAATAACTCATCAGATTCCTCATGAATCCACTCTCTCCCCATATTATCTGCCTTACTTCCTTGTTTATTGGCTTTGTCACTTCCCTCTCCTGATAACTGTGTTCTGACATCACACTATTTCCTCCATCTGCTCCATCTAGTACTTCCTCACCTGGTTCTGGAGAATCCTCTCTGTCTCCCTTTTCTGACTTCTAAGTGTCCTCCTTTCACCTGCCATTGTCTTGCTCCTCCACCCTTAGTAACATCCAGCATTCCTCCATCTACATCATATACTGGAACCTGACAGTGAACTCCTCCCTCCTGATAGAGTGGTGGCGCTGTAGGTAAAACTGTATATATTGACTTACACTCTGTCTGTTTTCTGCTTTCCTCTGCAGATTTTTTGTTCTGCTTTTGCGCCGTCTTCCTCTTTTCTAAATTATCTAGAGCTGCCGCTGCTAAGGTCAAATTATGCCACTTAGCAAAATTGTTCTGCAGTGTCTCTTCCTCATTCTTCCACTTTCTTTTTGTTAACACTCCTTTTTTTTCTTGCTACCTGTGCGCATTCAATTTGTCATGACTGACTTTCTCTGTTTTTTTTTAAAGAACTGCCAAATCTATTTTACTACTATCCTCTAAATTATTTATCCTTTTGAACTCCTCATACAGAATGTTAATTTCTTTTCTCTTTTTATCCCTCCTTTTGATTCAATTCCACTTATCACTTGTGCTGAAATATCTTCCCACTGGGTTTTAATGGACCATATTTCTCACACTCTATATCAAATTCCCCCTCCATTCTGACTCCCTTGTATAGTATTCTGTTGATTTGATTTGATTTATTTATTTTTATAGTTCCGTATGTGACTGATGTGGGTGTTTTCCTCTATGTGGGCTCTCACAAGTTTCCCTGATAGCCCCTAGAACACCTTCTTTTAGTGGGCACTTTCCTATGTGGGTTCTCACCTCGTCCCCCCAGCGGATATACCACCAAGGTTACTCGGATCACCCCTAATTTTGTGCCTTCTTTTAACCAGTCACACACAGCACCCTCCCTGTCATATAATATTTCTTCCTTTGTATTATATATATTATTTTTATTATATACTTTATATATTTTTATATATATATATATATAATTAATTTAAATGTTTTATTTATTATATTATTTATTATATATTTATTATATTATTTATTTATCTCTTTTTTTTAAATCCTTCCTAACTTTTTTTTTCTTTCTAAACGTTCACCTTCCTCCTATAATCTTTTATTCGACTATACTCACGCACACACTTTTTATCATATTTTATCTTTTTCTATTTTTTAGTTTGTACTACTGTACTTTTCTGAATGCGGTCTTCAGGGGTCGGACCGTGTGGTAGATTTCTCACCTCACTCCCCTGGGACCTTCTGTCACATGCCTGTCCTGTCTTGTGTGCACATGTGGGTTTTGTTAGTGTGGCCATGTGCCTCTGTCATTGTCAGATCCCACCCCCTTGTTATCTCGTTATTGGTTTAATTTGCCCCACCTGTGTTTGCCTCATTCCCTGCTTGATTTCTCCCCTTTATAAGTTCCTGTGTGTTTGCAGTCCTTGTCGGATCGTTGTCTTGTCTACGTCTCCCAGTTCCCCGTGTCGGTATGTTCATGTCTTTTCTAGTTTATGTATTTTTCCCCCTCGTGGGTTTTGTTTTGTAGTTTGTTTGTATTATTTTATAATAAAATTCTATTTCTGCACTTGAGTCCTCGCACCTGTTTGTCCCTTGTATAACATAACACCTTCCCCCAGGTACCTTTATTCACTCGTCAGTGACATAGGCCCCCAGCCCTTTGGTCCTGGCCCAAATCTTTGTGTCCCAGACACGCGTCCCTGGCGTAATTACTTTGTGTCCCAGACACTGCGTCCCTGACGCAAATTTTTATATTTTATACTTTCTTCATATGACTTATCCACACATAACAAAATGTTTCAATCACTTCACCACTCTTGACATCATAATTTAGAAAATAGCCAATTGCAGACTTTGATATAGAAAACAGGTGTCTGCTTACCTTTCTTTTTGGTTTAGGCCGGCCTGATGTCAAGAGAAGATCAGAGATTGTCCAATCCTCCTCGGACTCCCCCTCACACGATCGGGGTCACCAATTGTTGGACTCGGCATCAATTTCTCGAGTCCGCGTGTTCGTTGAATGAGGAGAGCAGGAACAAAATATAGTTTAACTCTTTTAATGAATAAGTAAGTCAGATGAAGATAGCATACAGAGCTCTGGGTCTCAACTGTCCCTGATTTACACAATCCTATGCAAGGCTTGTCCAGGCAGTCTGTGACAAACTTGCCTTTCCCTGACCCAATATTTATACACAAAAAATACATAAGTTGTCTTTCTTTGGGAGTCAGATGATTTTCTGGTCAGCTGTGCTTCGTTCGCAACATCACCCCTCCAATTTCCTGGACAAAAGACTGCTTCTTTGTTAACACATACAAAAGTACTCTAAGAGCACAGCAAAATGCATAGCAAAACAACTTCTCATATGGATCTGTTATAAATACCAACACCCTCTGGCTGTTGCACTGGTGACTCTTATGCCTAACAGAAAGTACATATAGTCTTAATGCAAAATCATTTCATAAGCTAATATTATCTTAAATTTACTATTGTTAATTATTAATTTCTACAAGCGTTGTTAGCAGTAATGCACAAACAAAAGATTTTATTCTCAACAGTAAATACAAAAAACCATCAAAACCATTCAACAGTAAAAATTTAATTGATGTCCAACAAATAAACAACAGATATAATACGGATGAACAATTGATAAATCTCGGGTTGCGATACAAGATATTCGATCCCTTTCACCAAAAACGCTTATTGTTAATGATATGATTATAGATCATAACCTAGACGTGCTGTGTTTGACAGAAACCTGGCTAAAACCTGACGACTACATTACTTTAAATGAGTCCTCTCCCCAAGATTATTGTTATAAACACGAGCCACGTCTGAAAGGAAAAGGGGGAGGTGTTGCTGTAATTTATAATGATATCTTCAGTATTACTCAGAAGTCTAGTTTCAAATATAATTCCTTTGAAGTTTTGGTGCTTTATGTAACGTTGTGTTGTGTAAATGATAAATCCCGTTTGACATTTGTGTTGGCTACTGTATACAGGCCACCAGGGCACAATACAGACTTTATCAAAGAATTTGCTGGTTTTCTATCATAGTTAGTACTGGCTGCAGATAAAGTACTAATTGTTGGAGATTTTAATATCTTTGTTGACAATGAAAAAGACGCATTGGGATTGGCATTTAAAGACATTCCAAACTCTATTAGAGTTAAACAACACGTATCGGGACCCACTCATCGCCTTAATCATACTTTAGATCTAATACTGTCACACGGACTAAATGTTGATACCATTAAAATTCTGCAGCAGAGCGATGACATCTCAGATCATTACCTAATATCATGTATACATAATTTAGCTAAGGCTGCTAAGCCATCCCCTCGCTTCAAATATGGCAGGACTATAACCGCTGTGACTAAAAAATTGCTTTGTACATAATCTTCCTCATCAGTTCCATCTCCTCAGCATTACAGATAGCCAAGAGGAACTTGATGTTGCAACAGAAACTACTGACTCTCTCTTTACTAGCACTTTAGACATAGTTGCTCCTCGGCGCTTAAAGAAGATTAAAGCAAATAATCCAACGCCGTGGTACAACGAGCACACTCGGGCCCTTAAAACAGCAGCCAGAAAAATGGAGCGCAGCTGGAAGAAAACAAAACTGGAGGTTTTTCGCAATTTGTGGAAAGAGAGCATGATTGCATACAGAAAGGCCATAAAAACTGCTAGATCTGCTTATTTCTCAACTCTTTTAGAAGAAAACAAACACAATCCTAGGTATTTATTCGATACAGTGGCTAAATTAACAAAGGATAAAGCTTCAACTTCTGACGTTTCTGACAGCAGTAATGACTTTATGAACTTCTTTACTAGTAAGATTGATAACATTAGGAATAAAATTATAACCATGCAGCTGTCTACTACAGTATCACTTCAGACAAAACATTGTAGTGTCACTGAGGAAAAATTACACTCATTCACTGCTATAGGAGGAGAAGAATTGGCTAAACTTGTTAAATCATCAAAATCAACAACATGTATGCTTGACCCTATACCGACTAGGCTATTAAAAGAGATGCTTCCAGAGGTCATAGATCCTCTGCTTAATATTATTTATTCATCCTTGACATTAGGATATGTACCAAAAACTTTTAAGTTGGCTGTAATTAAACCACTTATTAAAAAACCGCAACTTGATCCTAAAGAATTAGTCAATTACAGACCAATCTCGAATCTACCATTTCTATCAAAAATATTAGAAAAGGCCGTGTCTTCACAATTATGTTCCTTTTTAGAAAGAAATGGTATATGTGAGGATTTCCAGTCAGGATTTAGACCGTATCATAGTACTGAGACTGCTCTAATTAGAGTTACAAATGATTTCCTCTTATCATCTGATCGTGGTTGTATCTCTCTATTAGTGTTACTCGATCTTAGCGCTGCATTCGATACTATCGATCACAATATTCTTTTGAATAGACTCGAAAATTATGTTGGCATTAGTGGAACTGCATTGGCATGGTTTAAATCTTACTTATCTGACCGTTATCAGTTTGTAGCAGTAAATGAAGAGATGTCAAATCACAAGTTCAGTATGGAGTACCGCAAGACTCAGTGTTAGGACCGTTGCTTTTCACCCTGTATATGCTACCACTGGGAGATATCATTAGGAAGCATGGCGTTAGTTTTCATTGTTATGCTGATGATACTCCGCTCTATATTTCTTCACGCCCTGACGAAACTTACCAATTCACAAGATTAACGGAATGCATAGCTGATATAAAAAATTGGATGAATAGTAATTTCCTGCAACTTAATTCAGATAAAACTGAATTTTTAATTATTGGACAGAAAAGCTCCACAAGTAGTGCCCTAGAATACTGTCTAACCCTCGATGACTGGTCTGTCAAGCCCTCGTCGTCAGTGAGGAACCTGGGTGTGCTCTTTGATACCAATCTTTCGTTTGAAAGCCACGTTTCTAGCATCTGTGAAACTGCATTCTACCATCTTAAAAATATATCGAAATTACGTCACATGCTTTCAATGCAAAATGCTGAACAATAAGTAAATGCGTTCATGAGCTCAAGGCTAGATTATTGTAATGCTCTCTAAGATTATTGTAATGCTCTACATCATAAAAAGAGTGCCCAAGGTTTACTGCAGTCGGCCGGATCCAGGCCGTGTCCGGATCGGATGGTGGACCTGCATCTGGACATGACCAGCTCATCCTGGAGTGTCCAATAGTGACTCCTCTGAATTTGCCTCACCGGCAGGTCATCCTCAATTAACCTGTATCCGGCGCAATAACTCCGATCTTTCAAGTTTTCATATTCTTGTGTAATCGACGCGGCATCCTAAATGAACCCGTCTCTTGCGTGATACCCAAAATTTCGAATATTCCTATCTAGTATGATTTATGACCTGCAAGGTTGCCAGAGTAATAATTATACACTGTTAATAATAAGCCAGAGGAGAACTGGCACCCCGACTGAGTCTGGTTTCTCCCAAGGTTTATTTTTCTCCATCATGCCCTGATGGAGTTTTGGTCGCCTTTGGCTTGGCTTGCTCAGTTGGGGACACTCAAATTATGATCCAAGTTACTCAACTAAATATACAAATAGAATTTATTAATTTAGTCATATATAATTCTATAAACTATCCAAATTAAACTAGCCAAATCAAATTTTGTTGCTATGTTGTCCTGTTTAACACTGTGAAGCTGCTTTGAAACAATCGTCATTGTAAAAGCGCTATATAAATAAAGTTGATTGATTGATTGATTGATTGACTATAAATCACTGGATAGGTTTAGGGATGGGGTGGTTGTTAATAAAAAAATATATTTTTGCTAAATGGAAATATGACAAATGGTAGTAAAAAGTCCACACATTTTTAATGTGTGCATTAAAATGAACACGCATTTTGATTGGTAACGACAGCCATTCGTCATTTCGTGACATCAGACCTAACACGACATTGTCATTACTTTTACGTCTGCTAGAAGGCGCATCACTTAAAAACGTAAATATAGGTCGTAATAAGGTGCTTAAAGAATGACCTATAGAGTCGCTTTTTTTTTTAGAGAAAAGTCTGTACTAAATATATATATATATATATATATATATATATATATATATATATATATATATATATATATATATATATATATATATATATATATATATATATATATATATATTTCTGATTACAGGTGACAATTGCAGCAGAGGGGGAAGACATTATGCTGCCTCCCTATTCTGCAGGCACAACCCTGAAGTTTTACTCTCAGGAGATGTGGCTGTTGCTTTCATCTTGCTCCCAGCTGAGGTCCAAAATAGAGACCATGAAGGCAGCAAACCAGCTGCTGCCTATTAAAAATACATTTCGTAGCTACATTTAAAAAAATATTCAAATTTGTGTGCTTTTGTTGAATTCTTTATTTGTTCTTTTTACAGTTTATTAATTTTAAATTTTAGTATTTAATGTGTTTTAGTTCTGTTCAAGACTTTTTTAAAATAAACTTTTATTTGGTTAAATTGAGGTCTTTTTTTTACTGTGCTTTTACAATTTGTAATTCGGTTCATTGTTGATGACTTTTGCTGAAGATATAATTAATATGTTTTAATGTTGCACTTAAGCTTGGAACATACTCTGCAAGAACAAAGAAATGTGTTCGTTTTCTCGAGGTGGCAAGAATAATAACAAAGTTCGTTCTGGCCAGTACATTCCATACTTCACGAGAAAAGCAGGTGCCCATCATCTGCGTTTCTCCACATTAACCACGGCCACTTTAAATGTGACGAATCACACAATAGTTCTCGGACACCCACAAGAAAAAAGTTCTGCTCAGGCGACGTGTCGAGAACAAGCTGCGAGAACTCCCAAACCAGGGCTGCGAGAACATGACGTCATTTGGTTCTTGCAGCCCTGGGAGCGAGAACTTTTTCCTTTGTTCTTGCGGAGTATGTTGAAGCTTTTACCCTGTAACTATGTGCAAAAAGGGGGTAACAAGCACTACTTTAATTTACAGCCCGCAGATGATGTAGTTACCCTGTAACTACGTGTAACAAGGGGGTAACAAGCACCACTTTAATTTACAGCCCGCAGATGATGTAGTTAACCTGTAACTACGTGTAACAAGGGGGTAACAAGCACCACTTTAATTTACAGCCCGCAGATGATGTAGTTACCCTGTAACTACGTGTAACAAGGGGGTAACAAGCACTACTTTAATTTACAGCCCGCAGATGATGTAGTTACCCTGTAACTACGTGTAACAAGGGTAACAAGCACCACTTTAATTTACAGCCCGCAGATGATGTAGTTACCCTGTAACTACGTGTAACAAGGGGGTAACAAGCACCACTTTAATTTACAGCCCGCAGATGATGTAGTTACCCAGTAACTACGTGTAACAAGGGGTAACAAGCACCACTTTAATTTACAGCCCGCAGATGATGTAGTTACCCTGTAACTACGTGTAACAAGGGGGTAACAAGCACCACTTTAATTTACAGCCCGCAGATGATGTAGTTACCCTGTAACTACGTGTAACAAGGGGGTAACAAGCACCACTTTAAATTACAGCCATAGATTATGTAGTTACCCTGTAACTACGTGTAACAAGGGGGTAACAAGCACACTTTAATTTACAGCCCGCAGATGATGTAGTTACCCTGTAACTACGTGTAACAAGGGGGTAACAAGCACCACTTTAATTTACAGCCTGCAGATAGTTACCCTGTAACTACGTGTAACAAGGGGGTAACAAGCACCACTTTAATTTACAGCCCGTAGATGATGTAGTTACCCTGTAACTACGTGTAAGAAGGGGGTAACAAGCACCACTTTAATTTACAGCCCATAGATGATGTAGTTACCCTGTAACTATGTGTAACAAGAGGGTAACAAGCACCACTTTAATTTACAGCCCGCAGATGATGTAGTTACCCTGTAACTACGTGTAAGAGGATATCTTTGCCAGTAATTAATTAATTTAGTCTTACTTGCCTTGAAACATGTATATCAAATCATATAAATTATAGGCTACTGTATATAAGTAGTAAAATGCAAGTGTGTTTTATCGTGTTATATGAATATTTTATTTTCTGGGATCAGCTGAAAAGAGGTGAGCTTATTTTTCACTACATTTCACCAACTCCAATGCCTTTCAAACAGAATAGCAGACCAATTATCTGTAACACTCAGTTAAGTAACCTTGATTCTAAATCAAATCATAGCAAAAACCTTATGAATCTTACGACCTTACTAAAAAAAAACTTTTATATGACACTTTTTATTACAAAAAAAGTTATGTAGTGGATGTGCATTCTAAATTGCTCCCAAATGATTGTTTAGCATGCAATATCTCCATCATGTCAAGTTAAAACATATTTAAATAGTGCTTTAAACTATAGGCTACATATTGTTTGAAAGCAGCTTCACAATAATAAACAAATATAAAAGTAATATTTAAAAATGTTTTTATGTTCTCATCTGGAAGTGTCAATACTTATACAATTATGCAATACTTACAGTATAGTTATTTGTAATTTTCCATGTTGTTAGGTATAGTTGTTACGTTACGGGATGGTGAAGAAAGGTGCAAACAGGGGCGAGGACTCAAGTGCAGTAATAAGGGGGATTTATTTACAAAATAAAACATAAACACAAACAAAAACCCACAAGGGGGTAAAACACATAATCAAAAACACAAATAGACTCAAACACATACCAGGTAGGAATATCACGGGGAAACGGGAGACGTAGACATTACAACGATCCGACAAGGACAGCAAACACACAGGAACTTATAAAGGGGAGAAATCAAGCAGGGAGTGGGGCAAACACAGGTGGGGCAAATTAAACCAATAACGAGATAACAAGGGGGTGGGATCTGACAATGACAGAGGCACATGGCCACACTAACAAAACCCACATGTGCACACAAGACAGGACAGGCATCAGACGCCCTCCAGGACAGACCAGGCGGATGGGAGGGACAGACCAGGGTGGCACGGGAGGGACAGACCAGGGGCGGCACGGGAGGGACAGACCAGGGCGGCACGGGAGGGACAGACCAGGGCGGCACGGGAGGGACAGACCAGGGCGGCACGGGAGGGACAGACCAGGGCGGCACGGGAGGGACAGACCAGGGCGGCACGGGAGGGACAGACCAGGGCGGGACGGGAGGGACAGACCAGGGCGGCACGGGAGGGACAGACCAGGAGGGCACGGGAGGACAGACCAGGGCGGCACGGGAGGGACAGACCAGGAGCGGCACGGGAGGGACAGACCAGGGAGGGACAGACCAGGGAGGGGCGGGAGGGACAGACCAGGGAGGGACGGGAGGGACAGACCAGGGAGGGGCGGGAGGGACAGACCAGGGAGGGACGGGAGGACAGACCAGGAGGGACGGGAGGAGGACAGACCAGGAGGAGGACAGACCAGGGCGGGGACGGGAGGGGACAGACCAGGGAGGGACGGGAGGGACAGACCAGGGCGGGACGGGAGGGACAGACCAGGGGCGGGACGGGAGGGACAGACCAGGGGCGGGACGGAGGGACAGACCAGGGGCGGGACGGGAGGAGGGACAGACCAGGGCGGGACGGGAGGGACAGACCTGGGAGAAACAGATAAGGAAGAGGAAAACAAGGGAGGGACAGGGAACACAAAGAGTTCAGGCGGCCGGGGGGCCGGAGTGGTCAGCAGAGTTCAGGCGGCCGGGGACTGGGACCGCCCGGCTCAGGGTCCGCCGGAAACGGGACCGCCGGCTCAGGGTCCGCCGGAAATGGGACCGCCGGCTCAGGGTCCGCCGGAAACGGGTCAGCCGGCTCAGGGTCAGCCGGCTCAGGGTCCGCCGGCTCAGGGTCCGTCGGCTCAGGGTCCGCCGGCTCAGGGTCCGTCGGCTCAGGGTCCGTCGGCTCAGGGTCTGTCGGCTCAGGGTCCGTCGGCTCAGGGTCCGTCGGCACAGGGTCCGTCGGCACAGGGTCCACCGGCACAGGGTCCACCGGCACAGGGTCCTCCAGAATAGGGATCACCGGAACAGGGATCACCGGGACTGGGACCACCGGGGCTGGGACCACCGGGGCTGGGACCACCGGGGCTGGGACCACCGGGACTGGGACCACCGGGACTGTATCCGGCCACCATAAAGTATCCGGTCACAGCCCTCCAGGCCATGTACGGACTCGGGACCACCGGATCAGGACTCCCCGGAACACAATCCACCGGGACTGGGACCACCGGAACACAATCCACCGGCACAGGGACCACCGGAACACGATCCACCGGCACAGGGACCACCGGAACACGATCCACCGGGACAGGGACCACCGGAACACGATCCACCGGCACAGGGACCACCGGAACACGACCCACCGGGACTGGGACCACCGGAACTGGGACCACCGGCACACGATCCACCGGCACAGGGACCACCGGAACACGATCCACCGGCACAGGGACCACTGGAACGCGATCCACCGGGACTGGGACCACCGGGACACGATCCACCGGGACTGGGACCACCGGAACAGTCACGGCGCGCGCCTTCCTTCTCCTCCTCCGGCAAGTACCACCGGAACCGGAACACAGACCCTCGGCCCAGTGACCACCGGCACACGATCCACCGGGACTGGGTCCGTTGGCACAGGGACCACCGGAGGGGTGACCCTGTTCTTCCTCCTCCCTCTCCCGAAGGGGTCATCGGAGGACTGGGGACTTGGCAGTCTGTGGGAAAAAATGGGGGTGGCCCAAGAGGTGGAAGACCACCCCTCCAGGGCACTCCGCCCCCATCACGGTCATACGTATACCCCACAAACTCCCCAGCATTCCCATCTCCCAGGCGATGACAGGATCATTGAGACTGTTGGTAAATATGTGAAGAGACAATCAGTTAAACAGTTTAAATATACATTCATAAAAAATAATGAGCAAACATTCCGAGCTGACTCTCTAGCCCAAAAACTGCTACAAAGTGACGTGCAGAATTTCTGGAAAGAGGTGAAAGTAATGAATGCTACTAAAGTCCCACAACCTTCTACTTTTGAAGGGGTTATTGGGCCTGAAAATATTGCTGAACTATGGAGAAAACATTATAATTGACACATCTGGATTCGAACCCAGAGTGTGTCACTGGGAAACCCAATGTTCTAACCACTGCTCTATTGGGGCAGAATAGACCCAATTGGCAGAAAATCACAAGAGGCAGATTTAGAAGGTGTTATATCCTTGATACGAAGTAATGAGGAGGCATTCGAAAATCAAGAACACTTTATTTTAACCACAGCAGGTAGTATAGCCGTACAGCGCATGCAATAGCAGGTGGTTTCAATATGGCTTCTTATTCTCTTCTTTCAACATACCCTAACTAAAGCCCCTACTGCCACCTACTGGCCAATATGCTCAGAAGAACACAACATATTCCCCCGTCACTTAAAGCAATCTGTCTACCTTGTTATTTACAACATAAGGGGGAATGCAATAACAAATTAACCAAAGAAGTTACCGAAGCATTCACTTTATTAAATAACATAATTAGGCTACTTAAAAACAAACTAAAGAACAAATAACTGCTTAATGCTAGTTATGAGAATGTATCATTCCTATTAAAATAAATCAAAAGGTGACTTATTGAATTACTCATTCTTTAGAGTCAAGTAATGCAATAGTTGACTATGTGACATAGTCGTCCATCCAGCGAGGAGGTCGTCTCACACGGGTAGAAACCCTTTGAAGAGCTCTGGGAGCCTGAGGCGCTGGTGGAGGAGACGGAGCAAACTGAAATGACAAGTCCACAGCATCCGTATCAGTAGCCTCCGAAACAGGTGCAACAGAACGAGCCAGGTGTGAAGAATGCCAGTTCTTTCCGTCGGACAACAGGTAAGTACACACACCCAGTTTACGCACAATTTGGCGAGGATTTGCAAATCTCGGATGTGCTTTCAGATCATGCGTTGGAATGCGCACATGCACCCAATCCCCCACTTTAAAATCGGGACTGCGAGCTGGACGTCTAGAATCAGTGTAAGCTTTCATTTTCCTTTGTTTCAAAGAAACTCGCTCAAGAAGTGCAGGAGCAACCTGATGCGTGGCGGGAGGAGGAAGAACATTGAGACGCATTCTCATTTTCCTACCATGAAGCAACTCAAATGGGGATATTCCTGGGGCAGAATGTGGTGTAGCACGATACACTTGGAGAAATTCTGTGACTGTAGGCTTCCACGGCTTCGCTTCCAGAACAGCAGACTGAAAGCAGCTTTTCAACACTCAATGAAAACGTTCTACCGCTCCATTGGCAGCTGGGTGATACAAAGAAGTGTCAAAAATCTCTCTCTTTCAGAAATTTTGAAAAATCAGCTGAGGTGAATTGAGTCCCGTTATCAGACACAATAGTACGTGGGTTGCCGTATCTGCTAAACACGGATGACAAGAAGGCGATAACACTTTGAGTGGTGATGGAAGCAGTGAAAGCGACTTCAGGCCACTTACTGTGATAATCTATCAAAGTCAGTGCATAATGACAGTCCCACACAGCAGTTTCAAATGGACCCACCACATCGATAGCTACCTTGTCCCATGGTACAGATGGAAAAGGCACCGGCTGCAGCGGAGGTTTTAGCAGTTTTGTCAGAGGATAGACACATTTGACAGGTCTGGATGTGGTCTTAAACTAAGCAATCAATGCCTGGCCACCAGTACAGTTCACGAAGCCGCTGCTTAGTGCGCACAATTCCCTGGTGACCTTCGTGAGCCAGCTTCACTAATGTGTGCCGTAGCGTGATAGGTACAACAAGACGAGATCCTCTGAACACATAATCCTGATGCACACTCAGTTCGTCACGTAGTTGAAAGTATGGACGTAGAATATTATCCACAGAAGTTGAAGAGGAAGGCCAACCGCGAGCTATTTGTGCGCGTAATGCACTCAGTTCAGAGCATGACGCGGAGGCAGAAGCAAACTCAGCCGCTGACAGAGCTGACATCTCAGAGGACAGAAACGCCACAAACTTCGGTTCAGCATCCAAGCAGTCTTCATCCGAAGCAGGCAAAGCTAGACGAGAAAGACAGTCAGCTGTGTTATTTTGAGCTCCAGGCCGGTAAATAACATCGTAATTGAAGCACAGCAGCCAAGCTGCCCAGCTCGCAATGCGCATTCCGGCGCGATCAGTTCCTTTGGATGAAAGGAGCACAGTTAAGGCCTGGTGATCCGTGCGCAGAAGGAATTTACGACCCCACAAGTAAGTTCGCCACTTTTCAATGGCCCAAACACAAGCAAGTGCCTCTTTTTCAATGGTCGAGTACTTGCGTTCAGCTAGTGACAATGTCCGGGACGCAAAAGCAACAATGCGCTCCGTGTTATCCTGGTGAACTTGGGCGAGAACAGCACCCAGGCCGTAGGCAGAGGCATCTGTAGAAACCACTGTAAAACAGTCGAACAGTGCAAGTGCAGGGCTATGAATAAGCAATTTTTTTACGGCATCAAAACATTGCTGTGCCTCCTCTGACCAGACGAAATCTGACCCCTGTCTGATGCAAGCGCGTTAAGGTTCAACTACTGTGGCAAAGTTGGGAATAAACTTATTATACCACGATAATAACCCAATGAAAGAGCGAAGCTGAGGTGCATCTTTTGGGGCTGGTGCATGAAGAATGGCAGAAAGATGATCCTCGTCAGGCTGAATTCCTTGCACATTCACCGTATGGCCCAGGAAGCGCAAAGTGGATTTGTTGAACTGACACTTTGATTGATTCAGCTTCAGTCCAGCATCCTTTAAGCGTTGGAAAACGGCTTTGAGTGTGTGGTCATGTTCAGTTTTTGTACGTCCCCAGACAATGATATCGTCAAGGTAATTGGTAACACTCGAAAGTCCTTGTAAAACTGTTGCCAACATCTTCTGAAAGGCGGAGGGTGCTGAAGCAAGTCCATACGGTACACGGCAAAATCTGAAAAGTCCTTTGTGAGTAATGAAGGTGGTCAGATCACGGCTCTCCTCATGTAACGGCAACTGAAAATAAGCACTTTCCAAATCGATAGTGGAAAATACAGTCGCTCCCCTTAACGAAGACAACAGTTCCTCAATGTGTGTTAATGGATAGCTATCCGTAAATATAGCCTTGTTAGGTTCTCGCAAATCCACACACATTCGAATAGCACCCGTCTTCTTCTGTACTACTACTATCGGGGAGACCCACGGCGAAGCGTCCACTCACTCAATAATTCCTGAGTCAAGAAGGTGATGGATTTCCTTACTGACTGCGTCTCTAACAAAAAAAGGTAGGTGCGAAAGCCTTTTGCACATCCCAAAGCAGTTGAAGGCGTCATAGTAGACAATCGCAGCACAGGAGTTGAAGTTTGCACCGGCAAAACGGAATTACCTTGAAAACGGAGATGTAATCCATTAATATGTAATTCCCAAGCAAAGCTGTACCCGATTCAACCACGAAGAACGATGTAGAGCAGGTGATGTCATCCTTAGAGACAGTGACAAGTAAGCATCCGAGTACGGGAATCGGAGCACATGAGTACGTCACAAGTTTCAGCGAAGGAGGCAGCAAAGCGTCTTTCATGAAGTGTGTTTCATTCACGATCTTCGGCAAGATAGAAACAGATGATCCAGAATCCACGGTTAGCTCGATAGGCACAGACGTAGTCGCGGTCGTAATGATAGCAGTGCACCGAATTTTATCAGTGAGCGAGTCATGCATATAAAGGATCTGAACTTCAGGCAAGTCAATTTCACGCACCGAACGAGCTTGTCCCGAACGTCACACCCGCGAATAATGTCCCATCTTTTGACAGTTATTACACTGTGCCGATGCAGCACGACAGCTTCGTTCATTCGCGAGGTGCTTCTTAGATCCACAACGATAACATTCACAGGATGATGGAACAGGTGCAGCAGATGAAGGCTTTGAAGAACGCTCTGTAGATGGTGCCTTTGGAGGCGGTCTACGGCGGTGACGTGTTGCTGCAGGCGAAGGGTTTGCATGTATCACTTGCACGGGTACTGAACGATTACTCGTTATCAATATGGCTTGTTCACCAGCAGCTTCCGTTTGAGTGGCAATAGTAATGGCCTTTTCAAGAGTCAAATCAGATTCCAAAAGCAATCTCTCACGAATCCGATGACTGGACACATTCTCCACTAGTTGGTCACGTAACATTTCGTCCAGAGTAGCTGCAAAATCACAAGAAGCCGCTAAGTCCCGTAGAGCAGCTACGTACTGAATTATGGTTTCTACTGGTGACTGAACACGTTTCCTGAAAGCATGGCGCTCAGCCACTATGTTTCGCCGAGGAGCAAAGTGCGTATTCAAGGCCGTAATCGCTCCTTCCATAGAATCACCCTGATTCGGCAAAGTGTAAAACAACCTCTGGCCTTCAGTTCCCAGACAATGTAAAAGCAGTGCTTTCTTGCGCTCGACCAGCCATTCATTTCCAGAAGCACCAATAACAAGCAAATAATTCCGAAACATTCGGAGCCACGTGTCGAAAGGAATAGCTGGTTCTCCAGGACATGGCAAAAATGGCGTGGGAAACGTAGAAACAGCTGCCATCCTCAAACAAAAAGTACCTCGTCGCCAATTTGTTATATCCTTGATACGAAGTAATGAGGAGGCATTCGAAAATCAAGAACACTTTATTTTAACCACAGCAGGTAGTATAGCCGTACAGCGCATGCAATAGCAGGTGGTTTCACTCTGGCTTCTTATTCTCTTCTTTCAACATACCCAACTAAAACCCATACTGCCACCGATCGATGACAAATGAAGCCTCACTTTCTGTCCAATCACGTGCGCGTTTCACTTTGCGTGTCAGAAGTGTCGAACCCCCAGATCTTACTTAACGAGTCCCTGTTGGCTCAGTTTGGTTGATAAGGAGAGTGCTGTACTGTGAAAGTTAATCAATATATTACATTTAGATAAACATTTATTTGTCACTACTTAATCTTTTTTTGTTGTTGGTTTTGTGTCTTTGTATTTTGGTAAAATCTTTGCACTTTTTTTTAGGTAATGTGGTGTTGGTATTTGGGGTTAGGGTGGGATTAGGGGATAGGGTGTTGGTGTTTGGTGAAGGGTTTGTATTTACAGCAATGGCAACAGGGAAAAAAAGAAAGACTTCCCCTATTTGGGATTATTTTGAGCTTAAAGCTTCCAATGTATATATGATTTTTTTTTTTTTTTTTTTTTTTTTTTTTAAAGAAGGGGAAATATCATATATATATATATATATATATATATATATATATATATATATATATATATATATATATATATATATATATATATATATATATTGTCACGGGTGAGAAATCACACAACAAGGCTGCGGGTGCAAGTGAAACCCGGAGGGTGGATTTAATGAGAATACTTTGGGGGAAGTTGTGCAAATGGTGAAACAAAGGTGGGTGCTGTCGTCGTGGCTGGTGATCCTGTGAAGTCCTCGTGCTCGTGAAGGTGGGTGTCCTGGCGTGCTCAATCGGGCTGTCGGTCACTTGCTGCCTTCTGTGAGATAAGAGAAAGAGGATTAGTTCCAGCACGTTCAGCATGAGAGGGTTCTCTCTCAAGTGCGGCGGCAGCGGCTTTACAGCCTCTTCCTGATTGTCTCCAGCTGTGACCGATCAGCCCGTGATGAGGACGTGCAGGTGCCGTGGCGTTGGTTACCAGGGCGACGCTGATATGCCCAGAGAGACTCGTCACATTCCCCCCCCCTAAGCGTCGTTCTGGCCCTGGGAACGAAAGGAGACAGTAGGGGTGAAACAAGGGGTGGGTGGGGAATGACCCCTGACAGACCTGAAAAAGCTGCCCACATCCGCGAGTCCATCAGCGTTGGCGTTGGCGGCCCGGCCCGATGTCGTGCCAAGTGGAAGTCCTGGAGCGCGAGGAACCAGCAGGTCACCCTGGCGTTGGTATCCTTCGCCCGGGCCATCCATTGGAGAGGGGCATGGTCGGTCAGCAGGGTGAACTTATGGCCGAGGAGGTAGTACCGCAGCTCCAGGACTGCCCACTTGATGGCCAGGGCCTCCTTCTCGACGGCGGCGTAGTTCTTCTCTGCCGGGGACAGCTTTCTGCTGATGTATAGTATGGGATGTTCCTCACCCTCCTGGACTTGGGATAGGACGGCTCCCAGTCCGGTGTCGGAAGCATCCGTTTGCAGCAGGAAGGGGCAGCCAAGTCGGGAGCGCGGAGTACCGGAGACGCTGTCAGGGCCGTCTTGAGTTGGGCGAAGGCCTCTTCGGCCGGCGTCCAACAGGTCTTCTCGGGCTGCCCCTTCCTGGTCAGATCTGTCAGGGGCTAAAGAGGAGAAGTTGGGGATGAAACAGCGATAGCCCCGCCAACCCCAAAAAGGCGCGTACCTGGGACTTCGTTTGTGGTCTGGGTCCGTTGCGGATGGCCTCCACCTTCTTCTCCTGGGGCCTGATCAGGCCCCGCCAACCTGGAATCCCAGGTACTTCGCCTCAGAGAGCGAGGTGGCATTTGCGGGGTTGGCGGTCAGTCCAGCCCGCCGGAGCTCGAGAGCACCCTCCGCAGACGCCCAGGTGTTCCTCCCATGCCTCGGAGTGCACCACGCGTCATCGCTGCCGCGCACGCAGGTGGGGCCGTAAGAGGATGTCCATCATGCGTTGGAACGCCGCAGGGGGCCCCATGTAGGCGAAGGAGGGTCCGGTACTGCCAGTGTCCACTAGGGGTAGAAAAGGCAGTCTTTGCTTTAGCGGAGGGAGTGAGTGGTACCTGCCACTATCCCTTGGTGAGGTCCAGGGTCGTGATGTACCGGGCCCTCCCAGTCGGTCTAGCAGTTCGTCGACCCGAGGCATGGGATAGCCGTCGAACTCGGAGACTTCGTTGAGCCGGCGGAAGTCGTTGCAGAAGCGGAGGGTGCCATCCGGCTTGGGTACCATCACGATGGGGCTGGACCACGGGCTGCGAGATGGTTCTATCACCCCAACTTCAGCATTTCTTGGATTTCCTCCTCAATAGCCTGCCGACGAGCTTCTGGGACTCGGTAGGGCCGTTGCCTGACGATGACTCCAGGGGCGGTCCTGATGTCATGGCAGACCAACGTGGATGACGTTGGTCTGCCCGGGCCTAGAGGAGAACACATCCGTGAACTGTCTGACCAGGTTCTGCAGCTCGGCCTTCTGGGCAGCCGCCAGGTGGGGTCCATGTCCACAACCACGGATCGGTGAGACTCAGGGCGGCGAGCTGGTCTCGGGTCCCTTGCCACTTCTTCAGTAGGTTGATGTGGTATAACTGCTCCGTCCGTCTTCTTCCCGGTTGGCGTACCCGATCGTCCACGGGACCGACCTTCTCCACCACGTGTATGGCCCTTGCCACGATGCCAGGAATTTGCAGGCGGACGAGGGACCAAGACCATCACTCTGTCTCCGGCTGAACTCCCGTGGTTGGGCTGCCCGGTTGTAATGGCGGCCTGTTGGGCCTTGCTGAGATGCTCCCGACTAATGGCATGACACGATCGATCCTCCCTCATCTGGGTGACGTGCTCGATGACCGCGATGAGGGGCAGGCTGCTGTTCCCAGGCCTCCCGAGCCACATCCAGCAGACCCCGGGCTGGCGACAAGAGGAGCTCAAGGGGTGAAACCAGTTGAGGCTTGCGGGACCTCACGGATGCCGAAGAGGGCGTAGGGGATCATCAGGTCCCAGTCCCGCTTGTCCTCCGCCGCTACCCTTGAAGCATCTGTTTTAGAGTCTGGTTGAAAGCGTTCCACGAGTCCGTCGGTTTGCGGGTGGTACACCGTGGTCCTCAACTGTTTCACCCCAGCAGCCTGCAGAGGTCTGCCATTAGCCGGGACATGAGCGGTGTTCCCTGGTCAGACAGTATCTCGGTCGGGAGGCCGACCGGCTGGCCAACAGAAACAGCTCCTGGGCGATGGCTTTAGCTGTGGCTTTCCGCAGGACTGCTTCTGGATACCGGGTGGCGTAGTCACGATGGCGAGATGTGTTCATGCCCTCGGGCAGACTTGAGGCAACGGCCCCACCAGATCCAGTCCGATGCGCTCGAAGGGCACCTCGATGATGGGTAAGGGAATCAGCGGGCTGGGGAGAGTCCAGGCGCGTGCGCTGGCAGGTCGGACAGGCCTTACAGAACCCCTTCACATCGGCGTCAGACCCGGCCAGTGAAAGCGATCTCGGATCCGCTGGATGGTGTTCGTCGCTCCTAGGTGACCTGCCATCGGATGGGAATGGGCCAGGTCGAGGATGGTCTCCGTCTTCGTCCGGCGGGGCGACCAGAAGCTCCTTCTCCTCCCCCTTCGCTGAGCCACGCGGTATAGCAGACCGCCGGACCACGAAGTGCGGAGAGGATGGGGCCGTGGGAGGGCGTCTTTTCCGTCCACCGTCCTGACCTGACTCCAGCAGTGCTTTAGGCGATCGTCCTCCGCTGTTCTTTGGCAAAGAGCCCCCTCGCTGACCTGCTGGAACACATCATAAAACAGGTTAGACTGTGGAGGGGACTCACCATCTCTCCCGCTGTCCGAAGCTAGCGCCGGCGGTGGCAACGTCTTTGGGCCCGGCGGCGGCGTTCCGTTCGGGCTGGCGGGCTGCTCAGCGGCGGCGAGGCGGCCAAACCCTGGCCAATCTCTTCCAAGCAACAGTGGGACCGGTAGGTTCTTCACCAATCCGGCCTCGGCCAGGGCCAGGTGCCAGGGGCGGCGGCGATGTTCACACGGGCGAGCGGGTACTTGTTGGGTGTCTCCATGCACACGTGATCGGGAGGTACCTCTTTTGGCCAGGGTGAGGCGGACACCGATGAGCCTGGATGAGGTGACTGCGCTGCCCGAGTCCAGAAGCGCCCGGATGGGGTGGCCATTCAGCTGGGCGTCCGCCTCTGGAGCCGCCGGTGGGGCGTGCTGATGTCACGATGCTTAATATTAAAATAATATTAAGGTAGTCATTTTGAGTCACTCAGCCCCCCGACCTGCTCCAAGGTCAACTTAAATAGTCTCAATCGTTTGTGCTTCGTTTGTGCTGGTTTGTGCCGGTAAAAGCTGCGTTTGTGCTGCTTCCGTTTTTTAAATATTGGACTTTGAATTATAGCCCCGATCTGCTCCAAGTTCACCTCAAATAGTCTCAACCGTTTGTGCTTTGTTTGTGCCTCTAAAAGGTTTTTTTTTTTTGGCTTTCTTTTTTTAACAACACAGAAGTAAATTAGCCTGGTTAGATTCAAACGGCAAACCAAATTACATTAAACAGTAGCATTTACTTAATTGTTACTGTGTATTTTTCAACTATTAACGGACAAAGCGGATCACAGGATGTGTGGAATATAAAACAAACTCCAAGGTAAGTGTTTTTTACTTGCTACTGTATATGGTGTTACGTGAATAACAGCCTTAAAATTAACATTGTCATTAATGCACGCACCACAATCTGTTAATCTCATCTGTTTAGGCCACATGTAGCTATGTCTAGACCTAAATTATACAGTAACGTTACCCTTGAAAGTCTCTTAAGCTCACCAAAGGTAGTATTAGGGAAATATTACACTTTAAATTAATAATTATTATTTCTGTGATGTCAACGCTCAATTTTCTGCATCATTGCAGTCTTCAATATCACATGGTCCTTCAGAAATCATAGTAAAATGCTGTTTTGTGCTCAACTATGATAAACTATTATTGAAGCTTGATTATTATAGTTCTTAATTTTTTTTTGTAAAAACCGTAATACAATTTGTTTTTTACCTTTCTATAAATCAAAGATAAAATAACAGAATTTATGTGAAATATAAATATTTTTAACAATATAAATGTCTTTGCTGTCTCTTTTGATTAATTTATTGTGTCCTTTACCTAACCTTTGAATGATTGTGTATCATGGTTTCCACCAAAAAATAAAATAAAATACTAAGCAGCACAACATTGATATTGATAATAAGTAATGTTTCTTAAGCATCAAATCATTAGAATCATGTGACACTGAAGACTGGAGTAATGATGATAAATTCAGCTTTGATCACAGGAATAAATTACACTTTACTATAAATTCACATAGAGAACAGCTGATCTACACTGGAGTAATAATCAACTAGATTAAAAAGTTTGTCGAGACAAACTTTAAGTTAACAGGAAGAGCCGATCAGAAAGTTTGAACACACACTAACACGCATTCACTCACTCACACACACGCATTCACTCACACCCTCTCTCACACACACATACAATCTCTCACTCACTCACTCACTCACTCACTCACTCACTCACTCCTCACTCCTCACTCACTCACTCACTCACTCACTCACACACACACACACACACACACACACACACACACACACACACACACACACACACACACATTCACTCACACACACACACACACACACACGCATTCACACACACACACACACACACACACACACACACACACACACACACACACACACACACACAGATAGATAGATAAATAGATAGATAGATAGATATAGTCAGTCAGAAAGAAAGAAAGAAAAAGTCAGATGATAGATAGATAGATATAGTCAGATAGATAGAAAGAAAGAAAGTCAGATGATAGATAGAAATAGTCTGATAGATAGATAGATAGATAGATATAGTCAGTCAGAAAGAAAGAAAGAAAGAAAGAAAGAAAGAAAGAAAGAAAGAAAGAAAGAAAGTCAGATGATAGATAGATAGATAGATAATCAATAATGTTACTGTTTTTACTGTATTGTTTGATTTAATAAATACAGCCTTGGTGAGCAGAAGATACTTCTTTCAGAAACATTACAGCCTAATGTTTTGAAAATTTGATTTAGTAACGACTTTTGTAGTTTGATATTACATCAATGTTTCCTCTACTAACTGCTAATTTCAACTAGAACACTCCTAGTGTGTCACTTGCACCTAGAGGTGGGAGTGAAGTGCAGCAGATTAAACTGCAAATAAATACAAAGTTAAATCAGGAGAGACCAGTGAATGAAGAAAAAATAAATCTTTATTGAACAAATGATAGTGAGGAGAATTGAGAACAAATGAGAAAACACCACAGAAACTACAAAAACATTGATACGGAGTTGCTGTTCTATTAAAACGTCTTTACTGGCAACATTTTGATAAGAGATTTAGATTTGAGTACAAACCCAAAATAAAACGCTTCATGCTCATTAATCGAGGGCTGGTGACATCACTGTCTAACATTTTTGTGTCTAATATTTTAAAAAAGAAAGCCACAAAAACGAACCTTTTACCGGCACAAACAAAGCACAAACGATTGAGACTATTTGAGGTGAACTTGGAGCAGATTGGGGACTGGTGACGTCATCGGCTATAATTCAATGTATAATATTTTAAAAACGAAAGCAGCACAAACGACACTTTATCAGCACAAACCAGCACAAACGAAGCACAAACGATTGAGACTATTTGAGGTGAATTTGGAGAATGTGGGGGGCTGAGTGAAATTTCTGAAAAATAAATTATTTTTTAAAGAACCCTAGCATTGCATCTATCAGTTGAAGACAAGAAAATCGAAATAATTTTAAAATATGTAGCCTGTTCACTTTGAAAAATTGAATGAAAAATGTAAATTTTCCATAAATGAACATCTAGTTGTAATACTGTATATACTTGGTATTACAATTTCATTATAAATTATGGCAAATGTATTTTAATTTTAAGGTATATAAAAAAAATAAGGATATACACATACTTAATGTGAGGTTACAGCAAAAATGCTGCATTTTTATATATATATATTTTTTGTAATTAAGCAAATCAGTATATTTTGGGTAAAATATAATATATTTACCTCTTTCATTATCAGTATGCCTACTGTAAGTTACTATTCAATATAATTCAACTTTGAAAAAAAAAAATACAACAATCAAAGTCAAATAATGTTATATAAATAGTTTTTTGTTGTTGTTTATGTTTTTAACCACGGAAGTTACAGAAGTCCACTTTCATGCAGAAATAAAACACCATATGATTCAAAACAGATGCATTTTGAAGAAAAAAAAAGTTATTTACATTGATATCAATGTGATGTCAATATGACATCAACTAAACGCCTATAACACGACGTTGACTTGACGTCATCTCAATGTGAAAAACATGTTGACCCACATATACTTACATAATCAATTTCAGTATGGGATTAACCTAATATTTTCAATTAACCACTGGAAGGACTTGATGTATAATCTGACTTTGAAATTATGTTTTGCAGCATCTTGATCAAATCTTGTCTAATATTTGACGTCAAATTGAAAACGCAATTGCAAATAGGCCTACAACTTGCAATTCCTTTTGAAAATTGCCCGCGATATCCTTCCATAGACAAGAGGCAAAGCATTTAAAAGTTAAAGACTTGATTGCAGTGTTTTAGCTCGCAGTGTGTGATCAGTGTCATCTGGGCATAAATTCATAATTAATAATAACTTCACATCATACAGCTCTGTGATTCCACACAGCTTGCACTGGATCTTCAATAACAAATCTGTATTGATCCTACAAAATAAAAAATAAAAATAACGCCAGCTAAGCATAAAATATTACAAAAACACAAATAGTAACTTAACATCGTAGCCTATAATCTCCAAATGGGTGATGTATTTAATATTACTGGTCGTTATAATATACATTTAAATGTATGCATGTCTTCTAATGTTATAACTATAACTTTAAGTCATTTAATTCATTAATTCGATTAAAATATCAAGATCATTAAAATTTCAGCAGCCAAATTCCTCGAACACGCCCACACAGACGATCACATTCCGATATAAGAAATTATTATAATGTAATCATAAATAATAGGAAACATGATTAATTTACCTCCCGAGTCTGTGATGGGCAGAACGAGGCTTCTTGAAACTCTGAAACAGTTGAAGCAAATGTGCCGTGTTGTGTCGAAGCTTCGAAACAATTCGACACCCGTCTCCCCGGCGACCCCTGCTGGTCAGTACAGAGTATATGCAAAAAAAAGACCCATTCCAAACATGCATAAAAAATACCTTTTGCAAATATATTACAAATGTTTTATTGAAATGAAAACCTTTTCAAATGCAATTAAGTAATACAATTTAATATTAAGTTATCTATATGTTCTTTTATCAATTGTCAGGGCTTGTTTTGTTTGTTCCATAGATAACTCAGCTAAACAGGCTAATAAGAGAATTAACTACTATTATTCCTTTTAAGCATACTAACGTAAAACGTCTACAACTGTCTAAAACTGATCAGAGATCAGGTAAAACCATAGCAGATACTTGTTCATGGTTCTCAGTGACTGCTCGTGATTCATGGGTTCACAGAGATCATCGCCCCTAGCGGAGTGTTTCGAAACCGTTATGACGTAAAGAAGCATCATTTACTGAAATCACGTGACTTTAGCAGTTTGAGACCCGCTCCGAAAAGATTCGAAACAGAAGATTTGCAAAGCTTCAAAGCTTCATGAAGCAGTGTTTTGAAATTGGCATCACTACCAGACAGAGCCGGGCTGGGCTCAGGATCCAGACTTCTGCAGTCAGTCGGCTGGCTGAGCGAGACTATAATATTATCAACACGCAGACTAACCGTAACCAATTAAAGAAAACACTGGACTATCAGGCTACTTTTACAATTGCATATCTTCAAAAGCATATGCCTTAAAAAATAAAATGGAGCTTGAAACTCGGGAACACTGTAAGTAATTTTTTAATACTTCTTGGCATTTTTTTTTTCATGGGCATAATATAAAAGTAATATATTAACAATGTATGCTATAAATGTAATTTAATGTAGGCTATGCCTTAATGCATTTGGTCACTGATCAGCAAACATAAGGCACAATCGCAGTATAACCCTCTGTGGATCAGCACATAAACTGCTTTAATGTTAAATTTAAAAAGAAGAATCAAGAAAAAAGCCAAATCCATACAGACACTATTTGGATTGTTAGTATCAGTGAACCTGTGGTCATTTTCTATAGCTAGCAAGCACTGTTCACAATAATGCTTTATAGGCCTATCTGTAGGCTATGTAAAATATTTTCTTCCAAGTGTGTCCGATTGCATCCCGCAATACTACCTACAAGCCGAGCCCATTCTAGTTACGCCCTTACTTCATGCAACGATAACAGCCAATTAGGGAATAATAATGTCGTCATTGGAACCGCTCTTCTACTTAACTTTCCTCGCTTTTTTCTTCTCACTTTCACCACAGAGCGTTAATAATTGACAACACTTGAATCAGAATTGTACTACTTATTACTTACTAATTTATCTTACTACATAAACCGTAGTCAGTATCACCATATGTCAGCTTGATGTAACGTTAGCCTATTTAAATTTTCAAGCAGGAGATGCATGAAATATTCTGAATTGTGATGCCGCCTTGGATAACCACCTCATATGTTCAATGATGACATCACTGACACGGTTTTCTCCATAATTTATTAACGTTACAGCTACTGAACTGGCTTAAACTCAACAATACATTATTGACTTTTTTTAAAAGCTGCTTTACATCACACTTGAATTCTGTTTGCATTCTTTAATAATTTAATAAGGTGACTTGATATTATAAAATCCAACAAATTATACATTTAACCTGCCATATTCAACAATTCTGAAAATCGTTAAAGAAAACTTTAATTCCTTCTAAAAGAACATGCCTAAAGCACAAATTTATTTCTTAAACTAAGCTTATATTAAAGACATTAAGCTACTTTTGAGTAAGTATTTTTTTTTGTCAACATGAAGATGCACACAATCATACAACATAAGTCTCTTAAAAAAAAAAAAAAAAAAAAAAAAAAAAAAAAAAAATATATATATATATATATATATATATATATATATATAAATAAATAAAAGTATTAAAAATATCAACAGTTAGCCCAAAAGTTAGTTTAAAAGGTACAAACATATAAAAAAAAAAAGGTAAAGGTATAAGTATATAAAAGTAGTAACAATAGAAGTAAAAGGTAGTGTAAACTCCACCTGCTTGGCCCAACGTAGGAATCCAGCAGCTAGTTGAAGGACTTCTGCGTGTATGTCTTTTCTAGCACTTCTGAAAAAATCACTTTAATTTGTTAAAATGTGAAGATCCAATTATAAATCTGACTCCATGAATAATTTAATCTGTCTCTAATTGTATGTGGTTTCGTCAGTGGCGTAACTTAGTAATGATGGGCCCCAGTGCAGGTTATTACGACGGGCCCACTGGTCTGCACATTTATGAAGCACATACAAACACACACACACACTGCGCTCTAGAAGGGAATATATCCAAATTTGTGTGCCTAACGTACTTCATTTAGACCAACACTTATCAGTTTCTTATATTTAGTTGAACGGTTCTCTTTGCGTACACCTCTCTCCAACACACGCTACAGTGGCTGTGCTGTTTGTGCCTGGCCGCAGAAGCCAGATGTACCAAATCAGCACTATGGTTTTGAAATTACCGCAACCTTTTTGGTATTTTTAACACAGTAATCCCAGGAAACGCAGCAACTGCATTCCTCTACGAGAGGCAAGAGACTAAATGAGACAAAAGAGGTCAACACCAAAAACGAAAAACTTATCAACACCAAATAAGTCCCAAATGATGTCCCAAAATCTGACTAGCTTTATAAGTAACTTTATTGTGTCATCCCTGACAGGAAATTTGTACAGCTGTGTATTACTTTGTGTTAAATAAACTTAAACACACACAATTTAAAATCATACACACATATATATACACAATGAAACAGCCCTAAAACAAGAACAGCCTTTTAAATGGGGGCATGGCAGCTAATAAGATACGGCAAATCCTTTAAAAAACCATCTGTACTGTACTGTCACCTATTTGAGTTGCGTCCGACGAGCCTTTCGTTGATCAAAATCATCAACAATGTCCTTAATGTCCATTTCACAAGCTCTGATGCGCTCAATTGATAATATAGCCAGCCCACTCAACCTCTCCTGACTCATGCAGCTCCTCAGATAAGTCTTTATCAGTTTTAATTTGGAGAAGGAGCGCTCGGCTGTTTGAGCACGCACACGTAATATGCGAGCAAGAGCAGAGCCATGAGACATTTGAGAGCGCACGTCGATTTTCTGCTAGAGAGCGGAGAGATTCGTAATATGGATGCGCGTTAATGCCCTCGCATTTGTCATTAAAATAACGCAATAGAAGCGGCCTCAAATTAACTATACAACGAGATGAAAGTCGTGTCTGAAAGCTGCAATCGTTTTTATTATTGGTTAAAATGAATGGAGAATATTTAGCCTTTTTTCCCGAGGGTGCTCGAGCCCCCGCGAACCCAAGGTATTGGCGCATCCTGTCACACTGACACTTCATCGCCAGGGCCCCGCTTGCGATGTGGGCTGGGCCCGCGTTCGTCACTGCCTGCACTGCCTGCACTGTCTGTAGTTACGCCCCTGGGTTTCGTTAAGGTTGTTGCGTTTATAAGTTAATGGCTGATCAAATATTAGTCGTGTTTAAATTTAGATCGTTGATTTTTCTTAGTATATCTTATCTTCAAATTCATTCCACCGTGGGACCGGAGTCGCTCAGAGGATAATGCTCACGATTACATTACCTCACGGACACAAATTTGTCAGTTTCTGGTTTTAGTCAGAGGATTGCAGAGTGAACTATTTTACCTTTAAGTGAGTCGCACATGCTTACTCATAACAGAAAGTGTAATTTGAACAATAGTCATGAGAGCTGCAACTTATTAATACCGCAACAGTCAGAAATCGGATTGCCCCTCATGTTTAGCTCCATGCTCCAGTCCATGGGGTCCTCGGTATGATCTGTCCTGACGGGAAGATTTGCGGAAACTCCTACTACTCCTCACGAGACACTACTAGAATATTGACTTCGGACCGATACAAGATAAATCAAGATTAAAGTTTATTTTAGCCAGGTAAAAATATCAAATAAAAGAATTAAAGCGAATTCATCTTACACAATTGATCAACATACAATATAAAACATAATCACAGAATAATATCAAAATAGCTTCAAAGAGTCATTGTTACCTGGCGATAGAGACACACCGTGACAGTGTGGGAAGTTCTGAATACAGATGCTTCCCTGAGTGGTTTGCCAATACCCTTTAAATACTCAACCAGAACAAAAGAACAATAAACATTTAGCACCCAAATATTTATGCAGGTTTTGGTTAAACTTTTCTCGTGCCCAAATGGTCACACCTAGCTTTGGGGAATGACAACAAATGTTTATCAAAAGATCTTTATGAGCATCTCCCACACCAGGGGAACAAGCCATTTTTTCTTTATTATGACCTGTTCTACTGATGTGGGAATGAAACCTGTTTACCAATCGCACCAAAAGTATTTATATTGTCCAAAGAGAAACAGCTTGTGGCAGTAACTGCGAGATTTGCATGATTGTGTTGACCCTGAGAAAGGGAGGGTGAGAAGGTCAGGGCCCGGCAGGGAGAAGATAAGATTAGGTCAGGCGGAGTCTTGTTTTCTCTTGTAGATCTCTTATTCAGATTAATGAAGTTGCATTGTCTTATTGCAGCTTAGATCTCTTGAGTTCGTTCTCAGGTGATATCCATTCTTACAGTTGTCCATTTAATTTTTCTTCAATTTCAAATAGGGGAGCGCGGGGCACAACCATAGACTGTAAAAATATACTCGTTTCATGTAGTTACTGGGTAAGTGTAACATCTGAACCCATCTGACTCATCATGCTACATCTATATGCGGCAACAGCAATCCGAGTCGTGATGTGGCAAGGAGAAAGTGGTTTGTGTTTCTAGCCTACAATTGATTTCAGCCCAACCCAACATGCATTCACCCCAACCCAGAGTTGACTTCGCTTTAAACACCAGAGGAACTTAAATCAAGCAATGGGATACGATTTCTTCATCTTATGCTGGGTACACACCAAAATATTTTTTACATCTTATAAGATTTTCAAAATGTGATAGACCACAAACATGAGGACAAATAATCCTAGATTTAACCGTTTTGCTCCTATAGTGTGTGGTGTGCCATGATGTGACAAAGACAGCACACCACACACGAACAGATTTTCAACCAGAGTCCCGACTGTAAACACAGGAAATGACGCAAAATCTCACGAGACTGGTTTTTATAAAGTAATGAAAATGACCTGGTTTTCATTATATTCCATTGGGCCATTAAATTGACCGGCACCGCTGCAAAATCTTCACATCACGACATTGTAAAAGAACAACAGCCAACGTCATCTTGGAATAAACACAAATTTAGTCTGCTTACACTTTAGGGCTGTGATAATAATCTTAATTTATTTTCGCTTCCAATGATGATACAAAGAAAATACGAGGTAAAACTATTATAAACTATATCCGCGTGTCTAGCGCAAATTCCTTCCCTCCTCAGTGCGCGCTGTCATTTCTTCCTAAACATAAACTTAACGTCAGACTCAGCACAATGTGTGATTGTTGTCAAATGCAGTTTCCACTTTGGTTAAATTGCAGGACGTGTTTGATCAAATTAAAAGAACTATAATCCGCGCGATAGAAGCTGTTTCCAAGGTGTGTGTGTGTGTGTGTGTGTGTGTGTGTGTGTGTGTGTGTGTGTGTGTGTGTGTGTGTGTGCACATATGCTTTGTGTGCGCGATTAAACCTACACAATAGGCTACACAACAAACAGCCCATATGTCAAAATGACCGGCTTGAAGAGAATTCACTTAAACACAGTTTATATCTTAAATGTGCGTAAATATTGGAGAAATCATGAATGATTAGAGCTGTATTCGGTCTTAAAGGGCAGCATCTAATAAACCTGCCACTAATGTGAATCAAACAACAAAAGGAAAAGAGAAAATTACTCGCAGCTCTTGCATGAATAACTTTAGTTTTAATAAGTAATAATAATTAATCTATCAACAGTGAAAACTATGCAATGTTATTTTACATTTCATTACTTTATTAGGCTTCATAAGATTCTTTATTTATTTATTTATTTTTTTAGATTTTTTAAGTTTCATTGAATAATAAAAAGTTAAAAAGAACTGAATGTAATATTTAACAATATTAGGCTATTGTTTTGTTCTGTATTTTTGATTAATTAAATGCAGGTTTGATATGCATTAGAGACTTCTTGCAAAAACACAAAATATTATCCAAAATTTAACACACACACACACACACACACACACACACACACACACACACACACACACACACACACACACACATAGGCCTACTACATATATTGAGACGGCGGGAACATGTTCTGTATGCTGCGCCGACCGCGCTTCTGTATTCCCTCAGTGTGCTTTCTGATTGGATATTATTGCGTTTCACGTGAGTATGCGCGCGTTTTTCCTCGGAGTCGGAGGACAACATGTTGAATATTTACGATTCGCGATCGGGACGTCTCCGACGTTCTTCCGAGCAGGTTCGGACACTCTCTTAACACACTTCACACCACAGGGAAATCTGATAAGATAATCTTTAGAACCATCAAGATAATCGGGACCGAGCTAAGATTGTCGGAAGGGGTGAAATCGGCCCAAAATAAGCCCGATTTGCAGCATTAATGTGAGAAGTTTAATAAATAATGCCTGGCTCACACTACAGGAGTTTTAGACCGATTTATACCCGATTTCCCCCTCCCGAGATTCGGAGAAAAAATCTTGTCCACGACCTCGATCGGTTCCGATGTTCGGCGCTGATTATCTGGTAATGTGAGACATTCACAGATAAAATCTTGCCCCTCCCGATCTGCTCTCACATAAATCGGGCTCTCCCCGATCATATCAAACATGTTTGATATTTATCGGGATGAGTAAGATTGTAATAACGTCAGTACTGTCACAATATGATGTTTCTTAAAAATCTAAGTTCGGGAGGAACACTTTCAAATGATCTACCCAGTCATGATGTCATCCCAATCAGCTGTCAGCAATCAGTAATCAACATGTCTACCAATCAGCTCAAGTGGAGAATCACATAAATAATCCAGTCAACTCACCAACGTTCCTTGACAGGTTTTGCAGCATTTGGTTGTATCCATCCATTACAATGTCTAAGATTAAACTTTATCCATCTGATGAGGATTCCATGCAGCTTCCCACAGATGCAAGGAGCACCCCAATCCAACAGGACACCGTGACTGAATCTCCAGCAACACAGCGTGGCCGTCGGCCCAGCCGCGCCATCTCTCGTACCCCGAGACGCAGAGGCCTGCCATCGCCTCCACCATCAAGACTTCCACCATCTCCAGCTTCCTCCTACACCTCTGCACAACCTACGATCCCAGCAATAGGGAAATGGACCGTACTAGGGTTAAGACAAGCGCTAATCAATGCTGACGTTCATTTTTCCAGAAGAATGAATAAAGCCGATTTATACAACCTGTACGTGTCACTCCAAGCAGCTTCTCCATCTCCAAAATCCACTCCACCGTCCAAAACTGCAAACAGTTCAAGGACACATAAGGCTCCAAACTCACGCTCTCAAAATACATCTTCTCCCACAGGACAGGTTCTTCTTCGAGTACCATGCCGCCGCAGCAGGCCATCAGCTAGTCTGGGCCGCGCCCCAGATCCAGCCGCCGCTACCCAGCCCAACTCTTCTCTCTGGTCCACCGAGCCACAGATCGCAGGTATTTCCAGCGTTGCACCTCAGGTCACAATGCCAGCTTCCTCTGCCCCAGGCCATCCTCCCAGCGTAAGTACGCTTCCGCCGGCAGCACAGGCTCCGCTATCACAGCCTTTCCCTGCCATTTTTTCCAACCCTTTCCCTTGGCCTGCAGCCCCACCTTCAAACTATAGCGCGAGGCTGCCTCCGCTAGCGGCGCAGGCCCAGCTGCCCCTTTTTCCTCCCCAACTTTCTTCCTTTCCTATGTTTCCCGTTCGTCCAACAGTCAAGTTTGCAATAACTTTAATTCAGGACGATGCTCACGGCAGCGTTGTCGTTTCCTGCACATTTGCGGCTATTGTGGCGCCGCGCATGCCCGCACCATATGCCCCGTGAAAAGATCTGTAAATAAAGATTCAAAAAATTACCTGTCGACTCCTGTGCATATTTCCCGTTTATCTACGGAATTGTCTCACCACCCCAACACTGACTTTACTGATTATTTACTGTCTGGTCTCAAGCACGGTTTCAAACCCGGCGTTGAAAGCTTCCCCACTCAAAGTATCATATGTGACAATCTACAATCCGCTCTCGCTGAGCCTTACACAGTCAACAATCTAATTAATAAAGAAATCAAGTCAGGCTTTATGATCGGTCCCTTTGACACTCCCCCCTTCGCATCAGCCCTATCGGAGTGGCCACTAGAAAATTTTCAGGCAAAAAACGCTTAATAATCGATCTCTCTGCCCCACACAATTCCCCATTTCCAAGCATAAACAGCCTAATCTCGCTCGAGGAATTCTCCCTCAATTACCACAACATCGACCAAGCTACAACTTTGATTCAAGATGCAGGTTGCGGCGCTTGGCTCGCCAAAGTTGACATCACTTCTGCATTCAAAGTGATGCCAATCCACCCAGATTCATGGCATTTATTCGGCGTACGCTGGCAGAAAAAATTCTACTTTTCCGTACGTTTAACTTTCGGCTGCAAAAGTAGCCCCAAGATTTTTGACATGCTGTCAGAAGCAATTTGCTGGATTCTTTCCAACAACTACTCAATCCCTTAAATAATTCACTTGCTAGATGATTTCCTAATCATCTCACCACCCAACTCCTTACCAGCTGCACATCTTCTCACAGTCCAAAAAGTATTCGCAGAGCTCGGGATTCCAATCGCCCAAGACAAAACCTTGGGCCCAGCCACAGACATCGAATTTTTGGGCATTAACTTGGATACAGTTAACTTCCAAGCCTCACTGCCCAAGGAAAAAATTGATAGGATAATTCTGGTCGCATCCACCCTCCTAGACAGTCCAAACTGTACTAAACGTGAGCTACTATCTTTGCTTGGCCACTTAAATTTTGCGATGCGCATCATCCCACAAGGCCGCCCTTTCATCTCACACCTCCTCTCCCTCGCATCTTCAGTTCATGCACTAGAGCACCAAATCTCCTTAACTAGTTCATGCTGCAATGAGCTCAGTTTATGGACAACATTTCTTAAACAATGGAATGGCCTGTCCTTTTTCTACAACAACATGGTTTCTCTCCCCGTGGACATTCAACTGTTTACCGACGCGCCTCCATCGGGTTCGGGGTTTTACCAAGGCCGTTGGTTCGCATCTTCATGGCCCGCCCAGCTTTTAGACTCTCCGCAGTCAATAACATCCTCAGCACTGTTCGAATTATATCCGCTAGTTGTAGCAGCTTTCTTGTGGGGGAAAGAATGGTCCACTAACAGCATCATGGTGCACTGTGATAACGAAGCAACTGTGCATTGCATTAACAAAGGACGTTCACATTCACCCGCACTAATGCCTCTCCTGAGACGCCTCATTTGGATTTCAGCCTGTGACCAATTCATCATAACTGCAAAACATATTTCTGGGTCCAAAAATCAAATAGCTGACTCTCTCTCTCGTTTTGCTTTCCAGAAATTCAGGCTGTTGGCGCCAGAGGCGGACCCATTCCCAACCCCGGTACCTCACTATTCAGAGCTAATATTCCCATAAACCACCCTTTAAAACTCCTCCTGGATGCTTCTATCAATTCCATTCTTCAAGCTGTTTCCAGAACCTCCAATCCTACCTAACCGCATGGAAGTGTTTCAAGTCTTTTCACTCCACATACAACCTGAACTTCCCTGATTTTTCTTTGCTTACCATCACTTCATTCATATCTTATCTCAACAGCATCAAGAACCTCCAAGCCAGCTCCATCAAGGGTTATCTAAGCGGAATTCAGTTTTTTCACAAACTCGTTTTTGGTTTGCCCTCCACAGAAATAACCAATTCTCAAACCTCCATGCTCATCAAAGGTATCCAAAAAAACCCACCCACCCAGACGCCAGACAACCAATAACTCTGGACATACTCACCAAATGTATCTCCACCCTCCGCCGAGGCCACCATTCCACCAATACCGCCCGCACTCTGGATGCAATGTTCATTCTAGCTTTCTTGGCTTTCTCAGAAGCTCAGAACTCACGATCACGTCCACCTTCAACCCAAAGCTTCATCCCACACTCTCAGACCTAGCAGTACTAGATGACGAAACAATATCTTACTTCATCAAACAAAGCAAGACGGATCAAATGAAAAAAGGCCATTTCATTTACATTTTCAACTTCCCATCACCAATCCAGCCATACCAATCCCTTTTAGCATACCTACATTTCAGAAGTTCGCAGACTAAAACTCCTTCAGACCCACTCTTCACAGACGATTCTAACCGTCGTGTCACACGTTTCTGGTTCCAAAAACACCTCAAGTCCATATTGATTCAATCCGGCATTCCAGCAGACAACTTTTCCAGCCATTCATTCCGCATAGGTGCAGCCACCACAGCTGCCCAAAAAGGCCTCTCCCAGCACCAGATCCAAACACTTGGTCGCTGGTCGTCAGAGGCTTTCAAGAGCTACATCCGTTCCAATCGCTCCCACATCAAAGAAGCCCAACAGACCCTCATCAGCTAATTTTGTTCAAACTTTCAGCCTATTTTCATACACCCAAAACCTACAGGATCAACGCTTACGCTTCACTTCAAATCACCAATTTCTAAGGGAACCAATCATATTTACTACCGTAGCAGCATCTCTGCAGTCGCTCCCGCAGGAACCCACCTCAATCGTTCACTGCAGCAGCAGCTTTATCTCCTCCGCTCCAACAGAAGCCAGTTCCTCCACCCAAAGGCCTCCACTGCCACAGCAGTAATACTGCCTCAGCTCCCGCAGGAGTTCCGTATTTCAGTTCAACTTGCTTATACTGCCGCAGCAGTGTAATCCCCATATCGTCACAGGAGTTCAGTTCCACATCCCTCCCGACTTTGACCGGATTTGAAAGCTAGATGGAAACGGCTCGTTTCCACTGCTGCAGCAGAACCAGCAATTCCGCTCTCGCAAGAGCTCGATTACTCCATCCAAACTCATTTCAATGCCACCGCAAGGTCATCAACTCCGCACCCACAGGAGCTAATTTCTCCGTACAACCAGCTCTTTGGATATTTCGGAAAGCTTGTTGAAAACGGCTCATCTCCACTGCCGCAGCAGTGTTGTCAACTCCGCTCCCGCAGGAGCTCTGTTACAGCCATCCAAACTCGTTTCACTGCCGCAGCAGTGTCGCCAACTCCGCTCCCGCAGGAGCTCAATTCTCCGTACAACTGGCTCATTGGATAGTTTGGAAAGCAAGTTGAAACATCTCATCGCCACTGCCGCAGCAGTGTCGTCAACTCCGCTCCTGCAGGAGCTCTGTTACAGCCATCCAAACTCGTTTCACTGCCGCAGCAGTGTCGTCAACTCCGCTCCTGCAGGAGCTCTGTTACAGCCATCCAAACTCGTTTCACTGCCGCAGCAGTGTCGTCAACTCCGCTCCCGCAGGAGCTCTGTTACAGCCATCCAAACTCGTTTCACTGCCGCAGCAGTGTCGTCAAACTCCGCTCCCGCAGGAGCTCAAATCTCCGTACAACTGGCTCATTGGATAGTTTGGAAAGCAAATTGAGACATCTCTTCTCCACTGCCACTGCAGTGTTGTCAACTCCGCTCCCGCAGGAGCTCAATTCTCCGTACAACCGGCTCATTGGATAGTTGGAAAAAGCTCGTCTCTACTGTTGCAGCAGTATCATCAACTCCGCTCCCGCCGGAGCTCGGTTACGCCATCTAAACTAATTTCCTGCCACAGAAGTATCATCTCTTCAGCTCTGGCAGGAGCCCAATTCTCCATACAACTGGCTCTTAGTCAGTTAAAAGCAAGTGGGAAAGGAAAGAATTTGTTGTCACAGCTGCAGCCGTGCTATCTCCTCCCGCCCTCGTGCAGCCATTCCCAGCTGACTACCAACGAGGTTCTCCTTTCTGATACCACGACCATCAAAACCCCAGACCATAACCTCCCGATCCAGTGACAACCCCTCCTTTTGAGTGGCACAGCATCAGTTTGTGCTCAGCAACTTTTGGGGGGCATCGAAATCATTTACTGGCTGCTGTCCCATGTTAATTGCCTTTTTTGGGGGAGTACTCTGGGTTCGGGCCAAATACCGAGCTCGGAGCCCTCTCCTCGGACAGCACGCCAAATACGCATACCATCTATTCTACTTATTTGTAAGTGTGAACTCGTGAAATGATGTTTCTTAAAAAACTAAGTTCGGGAGGAACACTTTCAAATGATCTACCCAGTCATGATGTCATCCCAATCAGCTGTCAGCAATCAGTAATCAACTTGTCTACCAATCAGCTCAAGTGGAGAATCACATAAATAATCCAGTCAACTCACCAACGTTCCTTGACAGGTTTTGCAGCATCCCTCCACCACCCCATCTTCCTCACACGCACCTGGTTAACATCCTAACCAGAGATACGGGGGGAGTACTCTGGGTTCGGGCCAAATACCGAGCTCGGAGCCCTCTCCTCGGACAGCACGCCAAATACGCATACCATCTATTCTACTTGACTTATTTGTAAGTGTGAACTCGTGAAAGCCAATAGAGATTGCTAATGTGTCGTCATCATGATGACGTATTCCCGGTGGTGAACGCAAAGCATTTTGGGAATCCGCGGCACAAACGCCGGGCGCCAGACTTCTTTGCATGGAGGGTAGAATGCAGTGTTCATGCCGTCTACCTGCTGTGTTATAAACTGCAATAGTCGTTCTCACGATAGAAGTGGCATAAAGCTTAAAATATCCTTTTATTGTTTTTCAGCGTGGAAAAATAATGACGGTGTAGAGTTTTGTTGAATTCTGACTGCATGCAGATAAATGAGAGAGAGCGAGGACTGTGGTGCTTAAAACATTAGTATACCTTCACACGGACGACAGTTTTCTGCCCCACTTTTACAATCTCCAGGTCCTGGACCCATCCATCTGGGCCTGCGGTATCGACTTGAATTTACTGAAAACTTTGTGTGTTTACGCACTAACACTAACCCCCTTTTTTACACACACTCCGTCTGCAGTGCGTGTTGCGGTTCAGGAGCCGCCCTGTTGTGCTTTCACATATGCTGCGTTTGCAGTGCGATTGATCCGCTGTTGTATACCACAAACACAGCATTTATTCATTATTTTTTATTTCAAATCCAAAAGTTGTTACTGAACATGGCTTGTCAGAATTGCAATTCTCTTTGTTTACACTTTCATAGATGTCAGGTTTTAACGTAGCCTACTACATTTAAAGTTTATTCATTAATTCATTCATTTATATAGCCTAGTACTTTAGATTTAGCACACACAAGTGGCAAAACATTTAAACATAGGTTATAGCCTAAATCACAAACATTTTAAATTAGAAACTTACTATTCAAAAACAGCCGACTCTCGTCTTTTCTTTCGTTTTTAAACCTTTTTAAAAGAAATCCATATATATGGGTGCTGGAAGTTAGGCAACAGTTTGACGTCCCTTGACCAATCACATCCAGTCCTTTGATTCCCTTTATTTTCTCATTATATCTCGTCTTTCGATATGGTCCGACAATGTTTTCTTTAGTCCTCTGCATTTTGTAGGATTATATTCAGTTTTTCTCTCTCGTTTTTAATTATTTTCATGCCAGAACACTAGCCTGCTATGCCAGGCCATGTAAACGGGCCAAACATACCAAAAATTCTTTGCGTTCTGATGACGTTGCCGTCCAGTTGGTCACATGTCTCAGCAATCTCAATAGGAAACAAGAAGTCTACGACTAGACGGAAGTGACGGACATTTCGAAATGGCGACCGCGAAACCGACAACACGGATAACAATAATTATATAGATAGATAGAGAGGGGATTGTGTGTGTGTGTGTGTGTGTGTGTGTGTGTGTGTGTGTGTGTGTGTGTGTGAGAGAGAGAAAGCTGCAAACCCTTGTTTCTTATAAGTAGACACATTTCATAATACATACTATACTAGCATCAATTGTATTTTCATATTACAGCACAAATCTACACTGTAAAAGGTGACACTATCACTTTTGAACTAGGCAGGCAATATTATAACGGTAAACATTCTAGCACACTATGATACTAATATACATTTTACCTCCATTTCTCGCTGAAGAACTGACAGTCCATGTTGATCCCGTCTCCCCAAACATTTTCTCATCCACACTCGTTTATTTTTCCACTTTTTTTTTTTTTCACAACAAACAATCATTATTGATAGAGCAAGTTTTCGGTTTACAGTACCCATTTTCCCCGATTCCAATCTGTTGCGTAGATCACGTGATGCGCTTCATCTGGCACAATAATCTTAATAACATTTTGTAGTGTGTGATGCTTCGCGAATTTCAAATCTTGTAGTGTAAGCATGTTTAAGATTTGAGGGAAGAAAATCTGCAAAGATTCTCCTGAAGTGTGTGCTGCAACCAGATTTTACAATCGGATAGGATTTTAAAACTCATGTAGTGTGAGCCAGGCATAAGATAGATACAGTGCGAATCTGGGTATATTCGACTGATGTCATAATTCTCACAGAGACGTGGCTGAAAAAATAAATTACAGATGATATAGTAAACATTTGGATATAATGTTTTTAGAGCTGATCGTAGTAAAAATGGAGGAGGGGTTGCAGTTTATACTAAAGTAAATATGAATTTTATCTGTAGTCAGTCACTTAGTATTTGAAAGTGTAATGAACTTTTAGCTATTAAAGTATTTTACCTAATGGGTCTGATATGATGGTGGTTGGTTGCTACCACCTGCCTTCAGCTTCAAGTGAGACAATTTCCTTGCTTATGGACATGCTTCACAGTTGGACTGATTTAGTTTTAATGGGAGATTTGAAATGGGACTGGTTGTCTCCATCATCAGACTCTTTTAAAGACATTTTCAATTCCTTGTCTGGATCACAGACTCGCCTAAATGGAAAGGATATGAGCGAATCATCTTTGATTGATGTTATTTTAACTAATATACCCCATGTTTTCTCTGCATTAGGATAATGATGTAATGATATTAGCAATCATTGTGCAATATCTTGTGTGAGAAATTTTAAGATACCTAAGAGTTCACCCAGATTTATATTTAAACGGCAATTCAAAACATTTTATGTACAAGCTTTTTTGCACAATGTGTATAATAGTATTTTACTGTTAGTTTCAATTATACCTGATGTGGTTGATGCCTGAGAATATTTTAAATACATTTTTCTGGAAATGTGTGGTAAACATATTCCTTTACGTAGATTTTGGGTGAAGAAATGAATCCATCTCTAAGCGTACTAAGCAAAGAAATGTGGCTTGGTCTAAAGCAAAGAAAACAAATAGCGATGAGGACTGGTCCCAGTATAGATTATTACGGAATAAATGTGCAAAATCGATACAAAGTTCAACAAGTCAGTATTATTTAAGTCTGATTAACAATCCATCTAAATTTCGGAAATTAACGAAATCTCTTGTATGGTCAAATAAATTTACTGATCTTCCAAAGGCTTTAAAACTAAAGGAAAGATTAATTACAGACAAGACAAATATTGTTAATATGTTTAACCGTCATTTTATTTCAGCTAGTTCGACACCAGTTCGTTGGTCATTGATGAACAGGGACTTGATGAGTCAGCTAACTATAGTGAATCAGATTTATTTTCCTTTAAATTTGAGAGTAGTTTATGAACTTGGGTGGGCAATATAGTTCATAAACTACTCTCAAATTTAGACCATAAGAAGTCAGGTGGGTCTGACAAAATTGAACCAATTTTTAAAAAAGTGTCTGCAGATTATATTGCCGTACCTATTGCGTTGTATTAAGTCGGAAAGTTCATGCAAGTGACATACCGGAAGTACCGACTCAGTGTTAAAACGAACGTGCAAAGACTAAACCAAACACCCTTTACAAAAATAAAGGTAAAACAACAATGTTTGACAATTTTAAAGTTGGAAGTTTTTTTTTCTGCACTGGGTCGGTACTTCCACCTACTGTGACCTATCTGACTTGATGACGTCATACGCAGTGAAGAATAACAACACCAAAGTTGAACATTTGAGGTTGAAAAGTATATAAATGTTTATTTTTTTAGAAAACGGCAGATGGTTGGCTAGATAAGACGCTATTCCTCGGCTGGGATTGCGCAGAGCACTTTGAAGCATTTCAAAGCCCTTAGAAACTGCAATGAGTTTTTGGACCTTTAACCCGGTGGTTGCTATTGAAGTCCATTATGTGAAGAAAAATCCTGGAAGGTTTTCCTCAAAAAATATAATTTCTTTTCGACATTTTGATATTAACTAATCCTTTAATTATTTTTGAATAGAGCTATTCATCTGGTGAAATCTTTCCAGGAGCTTTACTGTGCAGGACAGCGGGTCTTCAGGAGCAGAGTTGACAACCTCTGCGTATTGCATCAAACTGCACAGCATATCACTCAATTGAAATGATTCATACCTTGGTAACCTCCACATTATTACATATGTAAGATCAGGGCAAGATATCCATTGCTCATCAGTAAACCTTTCTGTGTGAAATGTGCAAACCTTAGGACATGCATAAAAAACAAACAAATATAAGTAGTCGTGATGTGCCTTGCCAAAATACTGTGATTAATTTTCTTTTCCCAACAAATCTAACGGTTCTCAATTAGAAGCTTACACCACCACCGCCTCAAATAAAGCATGTCATCTAATAAAGGGGTCAGCAGACCCCTCCTTCTTTTCTAATTTCTTTTTCTCTCTTTCAAACCTTTCCAGCTGTCCAATAATTATAGGGGGAGACTATAACACTGTAATCAATCCACCATTGGACAGGTCAAAACATACAGGAAAATTCTGGCAATCCTCCAAAACAATAAAACAGTTCATAAGTGATTTTGGTCTTGGCGATGGTTGGAGGCTTCAACACCCACTCGCCAGAGAATATACTTTTTATTCCAATGTCCAACAAACTTACTCCCGCATTGATCTATTTCTAATCAGTAATTCAATCATACCAAATATTATAGAAACCAAAATTCATCCCATCAGTATCAGTGACCATTCTCCGGTAACTCTCAAATGGAACCCACCTGCAATTTTTTTTTTTTTTTGTATTTAATTAACTGTGTTTTTAATTTATTTTTTATTGTACTTCTAGATGCTCTGTAGCACTTTGAGATTGCAGAAATGTAAAGTGCATTACAAATAAAATTCATTATTATTATTATTATTAATACAGAAGCACCCCACCAGATGGCGATTTAATACAGCACTCTTGAAAGATCCAAAATTTGACAGCTACTTCAAGAAAGAGTGGACATCCTTCCTTGAAATAAATGACTCTCCAAAGTCATCAGCATCACTGCTCTGGGAAACCTGGAAAGTAGTATTACGGGGGGAAATTATATCATATTCAGTCCATAAAAAAAAATAAGGAAAAAGAAAAAGAAGTCCAACTAGAAGAAAAAATAAAAAAAATTGAAATTTTACATGCAAACAACCCATCAGAAACCATACATCAAGAATTAAGAGAAAATAAATATTTGCTTAATGAAATAATAAACAAAAGAAACCAGTTTCTTATTCACAGACTTCGTCATGAGACTTTCCACCATGGCAACAAATCTGGTAAATATTTAGCCAGTCAAATCAAAAGAAATAAAGAAAAAACAGCTATAACCTCTATTAGAAACTCAGCAGGGAAGCTAACCATTTCACCAATTGAGATAAACAAAATATTTGAAGAATACTACACACAATTATACTCATCGGATCTGGACCCAAACCAAGAAGACATAAATCAATTCCTCGATAACACCCTTCTACCTAAACTCAACCCGGAACAAATTAATTCTCTCGAATTACCAATCACTGAAAAAGAACTCCACTCTGCGCTCAATCACATGCAAAATAATAAAGCACCAGGACCGGATGGCTTCCCTGCTGAGTTCTACATTCATTTTTGGTCAACCTTATTCCCACTATTTAGTAGAACAATAACAGAAATAAAACAAAATGCTAAATTCCCATCCCACATGAACACAGCGCTTATATCACTCATCCCTAAACCTAACAAAGACCACACCCTCACATCTAACTACCATCCTATCTCACTTATAAATGTTGACATAAAAATTATTAGCAAAGCATTATCCCATAGAATTGAAAAAATTACACCACATATCATCCATCCTGATCAGACCGGCTTTATAAAGGGTAGACACGCATCCAACAATACTCGCAGATTATACAATTTAATACATTACTCATCAGTACAACAGAAAGATACTCTCATTGCCACATTAGACGCAGAAAAAGCTTTTGATAGGGTCAACTGGAAATTTGTATTCACCACACTACAAAAATTTGGCTTTGGAGAGTCATTTATTAACTGGATCAAGATTTTATACACATCACCGTCTGCCACAGTCACAACCAATGGACTAACATCACAAAGCTTTGCACTGCACAGGGGGACGAGGCAAGGATGTCCACTTTCTCCATCTCTATTCACCATTTTTTTGAACCCCTAGCAGCAGCCATCCGCCAAAACCCATCAATCAAAGGTATTGAAACACCACAACAAACACATAAAATCTCACTTTATGCAGATGATATTCTACTATTTATACAAGAACCTCTAGTATCTTCTCAAGAAATAATTAAAACAATCCAGTCTTTTTCAAAAATCTCAGATTACGCAATAAATTGGAACAAATCATCCATCCTCCCTTTACATAAAACCAAATGGGATGTGGCACCCCACCAATCACCCATACCTATACGTCATGATCACATCACTTACTTAGGCATCAAGATTTCCTCCAGACTGTCAGAGTTGGTAACACTAAACTTCACACCACTGCTAAAAAAAATAGAAGATGACTTGCTTGATGGCTCAACCTTCCAATCTCCATAATTGGCAGGATAGCAGCAATAAAGATGACAATTTTACCAAAAATCAATTATCTATTCTCAATGATTCCAAGCCACCCCGCACTCACCTGGTTTAAATCACTAGACTCCATTATCACTCACTTCTACTGGAAAAATAAAACGCCAAGGATAAAACTCACTACACTACAAAAAAACAAGGCTCAAGGAGGACTAGAAGCACCACATTTTTATTATTACTCGATAGCTAACCAACTGCAATACATATACAAATGGACCCACCTCACCCAATCCGATATTATATGGCTAGATATAGAACAATCACTATGCAAAAAATTAAATATAGCTGACATACCATTCCTCACCAAATCAATCAAACAACACACATGTTTTAAGGCTGTAACTATAGCTTCCACTCTGACAGCCTGGTGGAAATTTCACCAAATCACAAATTCTAAACTAGCTCCATCTACCCGCACCCCATTGTGGAACAACCATGACTTCATAAGCAATAAAAAAATACTGAACTTTCGCACATGGGCTGAAAAGGGTATCACTCATATTAACCATATCTTCAAATCCAACACATTAACAACATTTCCGCATTTGGCCCAGGAGTTTGGCATCAGGAGCAATGAATTTTTAAAATACTTACAACTCAAATCTTCTGTTCTGGCAAAAATAAACATTAGAGCCACAAATTTAGATCTTCCACCAGCGATATCAGACTTAGTTAACATTTCCTCCCCAAAGAAACTTCTCTCTAAAATATACAAAATCATTTCAAATCAACTTCAGACCATATACTTACCAACAATAAAATGGGAAAACGATCTCTCAATAGCTCCTGATGCCAACTTCTGGACCCAAATCTGTAAAAACATCTATTTCATGTCCAAAAATGCTAATCTTCAATTAATACAATACAAAACACTTCACAGAACACACTACACGGGCAATAGATTAGCCACAATGGGTTTCACATCAGAAGTTTGCACACATTGCAGTCAGAAATCTACAGATACATACATCCATGCAACCTGGCACTGCACTCCAATCAAACACTTTTGGGAAGAGGTCACACAGTCACTATCCACTATAGTGGGCTGCCACATCCCACTATCGCCCTCTCTTTGCTTGCTAGGGGACCTCACAATAATTGCAGATAAAACTATAAACTTTAAAACTCTCCTCATAGCCCTAACCATCGCCAAGAAAACTATCCTCATGAATTGGAAAACTCGTAACAACACACATTAACCACTGGAAAAATCTTCTCACCGACTTCATTACAATGGAATACACATCTCTACCCTATAATTACTCATCTGAAAGCGACCTCTGCCATCCAACACTTTCTGACCTCTTACAACTTTGAATCCCTTCTCTCTCCTTAACTCCGACTCCTCCCACCTCTTAATCAACCCACGGATATTACTGCATAGTTCTTATTATTGTCATTATTGTTTCATTGTTTCATTATTGTTATTGTTATGGTTGCTATTATTTATTATTATTTTTATTATTGTTGTTGTTTTCGTTGTTGTATTTGCTCTCATCATTGTCATCATCATCATCATCATCAATTATTATTATTGCTGTTTTGGAACTTCTAACCTGGTTTTCATTGTCACCACTACTACTATAGTTAAGATTATTTCTAATTTTCCCCCTAATCTTTTCATGTGTTTTTAATGCATCACAATGTAGAAGAGAAATGTGTCTATGTATGTATATATACATTGAAAAACCTCATAAACAGTCAGGCAGGCAAGACAGGCGAGAAGTGGTTTCTCTAGGACAGCATCTCTGTCCCAAGTTGAGACACTCGAACAATGTCTCCCTTCTTTTAATGCACCTTAGACACTACACACAACATAAAAAAAAGTAAAAAAAAAAAAAGTATAGGGACTGAAAAGATGTGGGGGGAGGGTTATCTTATATTATTATCATACTATGTGAAATTAATTGATCCATTGAAAGTGGTGACAATTATAAATATTACATAGAAAAAAAGAAAAAAAAAGGGACACTGATTAATACAATGATGGCCAGTGCGATGGTGAGAAGAAGTGATGGTAGTGATAATATAATAAATAGTAAATGGGTAATTTTGCTTATGAATACACACACACACACACACACACACACACCCACACTCACACCTACACTCACCCACACACGCCTATACATTTACACACTTTTATTTCACTTCTAGAATTATGTAATTACTCGATTGTCAATTACTGCACTATTGTGGTTTGTATGTCTGTATGTTAAATAAAAAATAAAAATAAAAAAGCATGTCATCTTGAAAAATAGGGTCAACTAAAAAATCCATACTAATTAAAAGTCCACACTTAATAATCAGATATTAACATGCAATATTAATGTACATAAATTTGATGTGCATTAATAAACATCTGTACATATATTCTATTGTAGGTGTGTATTTATGAATTAAGTTGCACTTACAATTGTGAAATCAAACTGTGCCTCCATCGCAACATAACAGGAGTACTGCAAATATAGTAAAATAATCATTCCTCCTAGTTAAACAGATATTTTATCTGGTGGTTGACAATTTTACCAGTAAGGTGTTAAGTAGCTTCTGACGCTTTATCCGTAACTAGAACTAATATTTTTTAGTGATCTACCATTCCTCTGCTACATTGTTCAACAGCTCAGCCATATTTCCACCCATATTTTCACTGCTCTTGTTTGGACCACATGAGACTCTAGCTACCACTCATCAGTGACAAAATGCGTGGTTACAGTGACGTAGGATTCTGTGGCAATGGATTTCCAAGCATCACGTTACAGCTATCTTACCCTCTCTCTTCAGTGATTCCATGACTTTGGTTTTGGTCCCATGGTAGAGTGTGGGGCTCGCTCTCAGTAACATATCTTCAAGATGGAACATTATATCTTGGCTCCAAAGTGTGCAACAAAGTGCAAAAGCCCTGGTTCTCAACGAATGAATACGGATTCAAACGTCTCGGTTACATATGTAACCCTCGTTCCCTGAAGGAGGGAACAGAGACGTACGTCGGAACTGACTGACGAAATGGGATCTGTTTTCAGAGACCGACCTACTTCGAGTGATTAAAAACGAGCCAATGGACATTGAGATGCGGTTAACGCATTCCACGCACCGCCCCGCTGCGCGGGTATAAATACGGAAGTGGAATACCGCATCTTTGCTTTTCAACTGAGGAGCCGAGATAAGTGACTCTGGCCTTCAGCTGAAGCACAGCACCTGGCAACGGGACTTACGTCTCCGTTCCCTCCTTCAGGGAACGAGGGTTACATACGTAACCGAGACGTTCTCTTTCAGTCGGTCACATTCGACGTACGTCGGAACTGACCGACGAAATGGGATCCCTACCAACACGCCAGGGATGCTGGTCCTTCCAGTGCCCTGGCTGAGCTCACTGGGCCACTCCTATGTTGGAGTGGGAGTCAGGGCTCCCGGCAGGGAAGGACAGTCACTGCTGTTCCTGCAAGACCCACTCAGCGTGACTATTGGACTATCGGATTGCTCCTGATCGATTGCTCCAGTCTACCTACTGCTGCTACTGCATGCGTCAGTGTTTGTAGCTCTGTATAGCTGCGTTTGAATCTCTATTTGATATATTTTCTTTGTTATCTTTACTGCTAAAAATAACTTACTCATCACCATATATTGTTTAATATAGCCTATCAAGTTAAATTTGACATCACTAGCTTTTAATCTAAATCACTACCACGTGTTAGCTTTTAGCCTGGTAGCTTTCCATCCGGCACCGGGTCTCCTGTTTTCTGAGTTCACTAGACAACTGTGGTGAGTTGGATTATTAAATAGACTCCATCAAACAAAGTAAGTGGAGTAACTTGTGTGGTAAGTTTTGGATTCATCAACAAATACGGTAAGCCATGTCTTCTTCTCCTGTCATTGTCACTTGCACTGCATGCTACATGTTTAGCATATCTATCTCCGTTGGCGAACAGGGCTTCACATGTGTTAAATGTAAGGAATTAATCAGGCTGACGGAGAAGATTTCAGATTTAGAGACACGTATCCAGACTTTATGTGAGAGTAGTGAGAATGGTACAGCTTTAGATACTCTTTTGGATGAGACTAGCTTAGTGAACACTCATTGTTTGGTTCCGGCTGAGCCCCGCAGCAGGGCAATTGGGTGACTGTGAGACAGCATAGTCGCGGATCTAAAAACCACTCTGCCGTTCGATTAGAACATCAAACAGGTTCTCCCCACTCAGTGATGCACCCACTGAGGATCCTGTTGAAAGTGCCCTAGTTATTGGCGATTCTATTACATGGGCGTGAAAATAGAGACACCAGCCACCATAGTCACATGTTTACCGGGAGCCAGGCGCCTGACATCAAAGCAAATTTAAAAGTGCTGGCTAAAGCTAATCGTAAATTCTCTAAGATTATTATTCACGTCGGCACTAATGATGTTCGACCGTCAGTCGGAGATCACCAAAATTAACATTAAAGAGGTGTGTAAACTCGCAAGTACAATGTCACCGCAGTCTGTTTATCTGGCCCCCTCCTGTTAAAAGGAGTGATGAAATAGTTAGCAGATTATCATCACTCAATGGCTGGTTGTCTAAGTGGTGTCCGCAAAATAACATAGGGTTCATAGACAATTGGAAAAGTTTTTGGGCAGACCCGACCTGTTGAAGATAGGCGGCATTCATCCTACCGGGCTGGTGCTGCTCTTCTCTCTAGTAATTTGGCACATAATCTTAGAGCTAAACCTTGACTCACTGGGGCCCAGGTCAGGAAGCAGACAAACTGGCTAAACCAACCGTCTGCTAGCTGTCTCACGTCACCAGAGTCAGCTAAATCCCAGCACATAGAGACGCTTTCACCTAGATATTATCACATAGAGACTGTGTCTGTTCCCCAAATCAGTAAATACAAAAAACCATCAAAACCATTCAACAGTAAAAATTTAATTGATGTCCAACAAATAAACAACAGATATAATACGGATGAACAATTGATAAATCTCGGGTTGCTGAATATTCGATCCCTTTTGCCAAAAACGCTTATTGTTAATGATATGATTATAGATCATAACCTAGATGTGCTGTGTTTGACAGAAACCTGGCTAAAACCTGACGACTACATTACTTTAAATGAGTCCACTCCCCAAGATTATTGTTATAAACACGAGCCGTCTGAAAGGAAAAGGGGAGGTGTTGCTGTAATTTATAATGATAACTTCAGTATTACTCAAGAAGTCTAGTTTCAAATATAATTCCTTTGAAGTTTTGGTGCTTTATGTAACATTGTGTAGTGTAAATGATAAATCCCGTTTGACATTTGTGTTGGCTACTGTATACAGGCCACCAGGGCACAATACAGACTTTATCAAAGAATTTGCTGGTTTTCTATCAGAGTTAGTACTGGCTGCAGATAAAGTACTAATTGTTGGTGATTTTAATATCCATTTTGACAATGAAAAAGACGCATTGGGATTGGCATTTAAAGACATTATAAACTCTATTGGAGTTAGACAACACGTATCTGGACCCACTCATCGCCTTAATCATACTTTAGATCTAATACTGTCACATGGACTAAATGTTGATACCATTAAAATTCTGCAGCAGAGCGATGACATCTCAGATCATTACCTAATATCATGTATACTTAATATAGCTAAGGCTGCAAAGCCATCCCCTCGCTTCAAATATGGCAGGACTATAACCGCTGCGACTAAAGATTGCTTTATACATAATCTTCCTCATCAGTTCCATCTCCTCATAATTACAGATAGCCAAGAGGAACTTGATGTTGCAACAGAAACTACTGACTCTCTCTTTACTAGCACTTTAGACATAGTTGCTCCTCGGCGCTTAAAGAAGATTAAAGCAAATAATCCAACGCCGTGGTACAACGAGTACACTCGGGCCCTTAAAACAGCAGCCAGAAAAATGGAGCGCAGCTGGAAGAAAACAAAACTGGAGGTTTTTAGCAATTTGTGGAAAGAGAGCATGATTGCATACAGAAAGGCCATAAAAACTGCTAGATCTGCTTATTTCTCAACTCTTTTAGAAGAAAACAAACACAACCCTAGGTATTTATTCGATACAGTGGCTAAATTAACAAAGGATAAAGCTTCAACTTCTGACATTTGTAAACAACACAGCAGTAATGACTTTATGAACTTCTTTACTAGTAAGATTAATAACATTAGGAATAAAATTATAACCATGCAGCCGTCTACTACAGTATCACTTCAGACAGAACATTGTAGTCTCACTGAGGAAAAATTACACTCATTCACTGCTATAGGAGGAGAAGAATTGGCTAAACTTGTTAAATCATCAAAATCAACAACATGTATGCTTGACCCTATACCGACTAGGCTATTAAAGAGATGCTTCCAGAGGTCATAGATCCTCTGCTTAATATTATTAATTCATCCTTGACATTAGGATATGTACCAAAAACTTTTAAGTTGGCTGTAATTAAACCACTTATTAAAAAACTGCAACTTGATCCTAAAGAATTAGTCAATTACAGACCAATCTCGAATCTACCGTTTCTATCAAAAATATTAGAAAAGGCAGTGTCTTCACAATTATGTTCCTTTTTAGAAAGAAATTGTATATGTGAGGATTTCCAGTCAGGATTTAGAACGTATCATAGTACTGAGACTGCTCTAATTAGAGTTACAAATGATTTACTCTTATCATCTGATCGTGGTTGTATCTCTCTATTAGTGTTACTCGATCTTAGCGCTGCATTCGATACTATCGATCACAATATTCTTTTGAATAGACTCGAAAATTATGTTGGCATTAGTGGAACTGCATTGGCATGGTTTAAATCTTACTTATCTGACCGTTATCAGTTTGTAGCAGTAAATGAAGAGATGTCACACGATCACAAGTTCAGTATGGAGTACCGCAAGGCTCAGTGTTAGGACCGTTGCTTTTCACCCTGTATATGCTACCACTGGGAGATATCATTAGGAAGCATGGCGTTAGTTTTCATTGTTATGCTGATGATACTCAGCTCTATATTTCTTCACACCCTGACGAAACTTACCAATTCACAAGATTAACGGAATGCATAGCTGATATTAAAAATTGGATGAATAGTAATTTCCTGCAACTTAATTCAGATAAAACTGAATTTTTAATTATTGGACAGAAAAGCTCCACAAGTAGTGCCCTAGAATACTGTCTAACCCTCGATGGCTGCTCTGTCAAGTCCTGTCGTCAGTGAGGAACCTGGGTGTGCTCTTTGATACCAATCTTTCGTTTGAAAGCCACGTTTCTAGCATCTGTAAAACTGCATTCTATCATCTTAAAAATATATCTAAATTCGTCACATGCTTTCAATGCAAAATGCTGAACAATTAGTACATGCGTTCATGAGCTCAAGGCTAGATTATTGTAATGCTCTACTGGGTGGTTGCCCTGCTCGCCTAATAAATAAACTCCAGCTGGTCCAAAAGCAGCAGCTCGAGTTCTTACTAGAACCAGGAAATCGATCATATTAGTCCAGTTCTGTCAACACTGCACTGGCTCCTATTAAACATCGCATACATTTTAAAATCTTGCTTATTACTTATAAAGCAATAAATGGTTTAGCTCCCAGTACTTAGCGAGCTCTTAACGCATTATACTCCATCACGTCAATTGCGGTCTCTAAACTCTGGCCAGTTGAAAATACCTAGAATATCTAAATCAACTGCAGGCGGTCGATCCTTTTCCTATTTAGCACCTAAACTCTGGAACAGTCTTCCTAGCATTGTTCGGAAGCAGACACACTCTGTCAGTTTAAATCTAGACTAAAAACACATCTCTTTACTATGGCATACACATAGAACATTTTTAACTTTCTTTATTCAAATCAAATGACTGATTGTTAGGCTGCATTAACTAGGTCAGCGGAACCGGGAACACTTCCCATAACACCTGATGTACTCGTTACATCATAAAAAGTGGCATCCACACTAATGTTAGTCTCTCTGTTTATCCCGAGGTTTACTGCAGTCGGCGGATCCAGGCCGTGTCGGATCGGATGGTGGACCTGCATCTGGACATGACCAGCTCATCCTGGAGTGTCTGCTGAGACCGTGTTCATTAGTGTCTCCTCTGAATTCGCCTCACGGGCGTCATCCTCAATTAACCCGTCTCGCGCAATAACTCCGATCTTTCAAGTATTCATATTCTTGTGTGTCGGCGCCATCCTAAATGAACCCGTCGTCGTCATACCCAAAGTTTGAATATTCCTATCTAATATGATTTATGACCTGCAAGGTTGCCAGAGTAATAATTATACACTGTTAATAATAGGCCAGAGGAGAACTGGCACCCCGACTGAGTCTGGTTTCTCCCAAGGTTTATTTTTCTCCATCATGCCCTGATGGAGTTTTGGTTCCTTGCCACTGTCGCCTTTGGCTTGGCTTGCTCAGTTGGGGACACTCAAATTATGATCCAAGTTACTCAACTAAATATACAAATAGAATTTATTAATTTGGTCATATATAATTCTATAAACTATCCAAATTAAACTAGCCAAATCAAATTTTGTTGCAATGTTGTCCTGTTTAACACTGTGAAGCTGCTTTGAAACAATCGTCATTGTAAAAGCGCTATATAAATAAAGTTGATTGATTGATTGATTGATTGGATAACGCTGGGAAAGCATGCCCGTCTCGAGGAGATGGTATGCTACGGAGCCACGTCCTTCAATGGAAGGAGAGGTGGAGAAATACACATAAGGACTAACCTATCAGGGTAGTACAACATATGGCAGTCTCTGGGGTGGTTCCAACCTGGACCCAGGGGGGGAAGAACACGCCCAGAGACAGAGCGAGCTCTGTCAAGGGAAAGACACGGGGCTAGCCGAGTTGGGTAGCTGGTACCGTGGAGGAATACACATATGGGGTCGCCGTTAGGGGACCACTACAAATGGATACCCAGCCTACACACACGTTCCACAAGCATACGGTTGCTGGCCTAGTGTCAGATGGCCGCCACATCTGACACCGCAAGGGTAGCGGAGGAACTCGACAGGGTTCACCATTACCGGGGAACGCAACTGGAGTGTAACAGACGCACGTATCAGGCCCAGAGGGCGGGAGTGGCTTGCAAGCCGACACTAGAACGGGTACTTCGCACTTACCGGCCGCTAGGGGCAAGTATGCGGGAAGAAACCGGCTCTACACGAAGGCTATAAAATCTAGCGAACGTGTTAGGTGTCGCCCAGCCCGCATCTCTACATATATCTGTCAGCGAGGCACCTTGAGCAAACGGCCAGGATGAAGCCACACTCCTAGTTGAGTGTGCTCGCACCCCGAACGGACAAGGCACGTCTTGGGCCTGGTAAGACGATAGCATCCACTATCCAGTGGGCTAACCTCTGCTTGGAGACAGCCTCTCCCTTCTGCTGGCCTCCGTAACAGACGAAGCGTTGCTGTGAGGTTCTAAAGCTTTGAGTCCGGTCAATGTAAGCGCGAAGAGCGCGGACAGGACATAAAGCTAGGGCTGGGTCTGCCTCCTCTGCAGGCACGGCTTGCAGGTTCGCCACCAGGTCCCGGAAGGGAGTGGTGGGAACCTTGGGCACGTATCCAGGACAACGTGAGAGTTGGCCGGCCCGAATTCTAGGCACGATTCGCCGACCGAAAGTGCATGCAGGTCCCCTACTCTCCTGATTGAGGCCAATGCCGTCAGGAGTACTGTCTTCACGGACAGAATTTTCTCAACAGACAGCAAAGGCTCAAATGGAGGACCCTGCAGTGCTCTGAGCACCAGGGCTAAGTCCCAAGAGGGTAACGAGGTTGAATGAGGGTAACAAGGTTTCCTCGCACCTCTGAGGAACCTGACGATTAAGTCGTGCTTACCAACATTTTATTTATTTTTTTGTTGGTATATTTCAGGCTATTGTGATGTACATTTTGAGGGTGGAGGGAGACAGCCTTCGCTCCAACCCATCCTTCTTTTGCAGAAAGGAAAGCACAACATTAATCGAACACCTTCGGGGGTCTTCCCAGAGGGAAGAGCACCACTTGCCGAACAGGTTCCACTTCAACGCGTAGAGGTGCCTAGTAGATGGGGCTCAAGCCAAAGTGATGGTGTCTACCACTGCTTGTGGCAGACCACCTAGAACCTCCGCATTCCATCCAGGGACCAGACCTGGAGATTCCAGAGGTCTGGATGCGGGTGCTATAGAGTGCCCCGTCCATGAGGAAGTAGGTCCTTCCTAGGGGGAATTGGGAAGGGAGGGGCTGTCACGAGGAGTGTAAGTTCGGGGAACCAGGTCTGGTTGGGCCAGTTGGCGCAACTAACAAGACCTGCTCCTCTTCCTCCCTGAGAAGGCTCGCTGGGGAAATGCCTACTTGTGTAGGTCCCGGGGCCAGCTGTTCGCCAGTGCACTAAAGTACCCATGGTCAGGGAATGGTACCACTGGCAATGGATCAACTCCGGAGAGGCAAACAGGTCTACTGGCGCAGCTCCAAAGTGGTCCCATATCAGCTGGACGCACCGGGGGTGGAGTCGCCATTCGCCCGGAGGTGTTGGCTGACGAGAGAGCTTGTTGCGGGATTCTCGGGACTCAGTCGTGTAACCAGCTTTGAAGCGGTCTCATATTAAGCAATCTGAGCAGCGTTACCATGGCCGCAGATGCCATATGCCCCAGGAGCCTCTGAAAGAATTTCAGTGGGACCGCTGTCCTGCCCTTGAACGTATTCAAACAGTTCAACACTGACCGGACTCGCTCATGTGTGAGGCGCAGAGTCCGGTTGACCGAATCCAGCTCCATATCGAGATAAGAGATCCTCTACACAGGGCAGAGTTTGCTCTTCTCTCGGTTGACCCGAAGGCCCAACCGGCTGAGGAGACGGAGCACCATGTCCCTGTTTTCACACAACTTTGTGAAGCCGTGAGGCGACAGGGACAGCCCGAAGGATTTCAGGTCGATCGCTGCAACCAATCTCGGGGACGGACGCATTCGGGAATGTGTTTCTGCATTACCATTCTGAACGGGGCCCGATTCAGAATGCACAGGTCCGAGATTGCCCTTAACCCACCACCTTTCTTGGGTACAATGAAGTAGGGCCTGTAGAACCCTGACTTAATATCGGCTGGAGGAACCGGCTTGACCGTGTCCTTTGCCAGCAGGACATCGATCTCTGACCGCAAGACATGGGCATCACTACTCCACACAGTGCACAATGCAACTTTTTATATTAAAATATTTAAATATTAAAATATTTTTAGAGATTTTTATAAAATATGGCATAAAGTTGCTATGGTTTAAAGCTATTCAAAACATAATTCAATGTAAATTGTGATAATCGTAATTAATAATCGCAATTACAATTTTAAGTTCAAGGGAATAATCGACAATTATGATTTTTGTCATAATCGTGCAGCCCTAATTGAAAGTTAGTTTTAAAACACAGATACTCTGGCAGGTTCTGTAGATGTGGACTGTGGCTTATGCACACATCTGCACATAATAATAAAAAATAAAAAAATCTGATTATACTTCGATGGCAGTTGGAGCAGTGATGAATGGAATCCCAGGTGACATTTATACATTTTATACCCTGTGGAAAGAAAGACAAAATTACAAAGTGTGTTTTGATAACATTTCACAGCATTACTAAAACATACCTTCATGCTTGACCTCAGACTTCTCATGAGTCTGTACAAGTGCCACCATATACCCTCACCAGGATACCCTCCAGTCTTTTTTAGAAAACAGGCATGTGTACTAATTTTCAGCAAATTAAATAAGTCCTAGAAAACTTTCCTCATTCAAAATTGTAGCATGAAGCTAGAAGTAAATAAAATACTTTTAAATTTACTGGAACTCATTAAAGCCACACATCATTTTTCACAATCAATTACGGTAAACATTAAACATTTAATTTATATAAAAGTATGTGTGTAGAGTTTTATAAGACATGTCTGGACAGAGAAAGAAGGAAACTAAAGACAAAACCAGAAACAAAAGTGTAACCACAACCAATCATGTTGTGTACAGTAGTTGCCAAAAGTGATGTCCGAAGGGGATATATGATTTTAATGAAAGTGTGATGTAACGATTTCGACTATGAGTCTAATGTCTCGGGGAATAATTAACTCAAAAGGGACATAATATTCATGAGTTTATGAATATAATTTGCTGGTCGTTCATTGCGTTATTTAAATTTTCCGAAAATGTTTAATTAAGTACAAGTAACCTTTACGGAATTGCTTGAAATTATCTTACTACGTTTGTCCTGCAAATTCGTTATAGACTTTCAAATCAATTCTCAATAAGGGATTACTGCTTTACGAGCGCAAAAGAAACATTAACTTTACTGATCAGGACAAATTAATATTTCATATGTTCGTACAGTTTGTATTACTAAAATAGTAGCACAAGATAGCTTTAGGTAACGTTTAAAATCGTAAGTTTCATTGACTCCGTGTATGTGGAGAAATAACAGATTCAGTTCAAAAGTACCTTTTGTAAGTTTAATAAACACAGATTAAAGCTAACACTACAATGATTCTAGAAAGTACATACTAGATATGCATAAAGATAGTAGAAAAATATATTGTAAACGAAAGAAATATGGTACCTAAATGAAAATAATGAAAGAAAACAAAAATAAAGAAAGAGAAAGGAGATCACAGCGTTCACTTCAGTTCGTTACAAGAGCCCTCAAGGAATTAAAATCATCCCGAAAAAGGGAATAATTTAGACAACCTTTCAACAGCAGTTTAGATTGTAAAATAAGAATACTTGCTTTTGTTTTTGGCTTCTCGTGTATGCGTGTATTCTGAGTTCAAATGTCCCGCGCGTTCCGTGGTCCTTTGCGACGGCTGTTGGGTATGGCTCTCGTTTCGTGGAGACTAAGTTCAGCCGGATTCAGGTCTCTTGGAGATATTCTGGAAGCTGGACTGTTTCCTCCTTTCTGCAGAATGCCCTTGGGGGCGGAAAGCTGGTGGCGAAGTGCGCTTGGCGAAATACCTTTGGCGAAGAAATGCACTTTGATAATAGTCACGTCGGTTCTTATAGATAAGATCGAGTGACACCCATTTTCGGGATGATCCAATCATGCCTGAGAGTTTTTAGGCGCGAAAAGGTTCTTTGTTCAGTTCGGTTACGCCTCCTGGCTAATATATTGAGGGGACATGCTGATGCATTTTATCCTTACAAAGCTGGTACTCTTGTAATAATGCATTTTCTGTAAATTATTTTACACGATTCGGTACAATCTGGTTTTTCTGATTATATTGGTACCATGAATCACAAGTCTGAAATTTGGGTACCCATGGATACTGGCTTTCCACGGTCTATTGGTCTACAGAGTTTGAGTTAACATTTATGTAACCCTCCTAATTATTCCAGACACATATAAAAACACTCAAGCAGAAAAGTATACATTTAATACGTTTTTTTTTAGGTGGATTTTAACCATCTATTCCTCTATGGTCCTGGTGGAATTCCACGTGTGTTTCTCGTGGGTGTGTCCGATATCACGGCCTGGCCATTTTGGGGTTGATAAGAGTCAACACGAAGATCGTTAGTTATCTCTCTTCAAAGAAGTGTGCGTGCCTAGGTGTGTGCGCCGATCTTCTGGCTGCCCATTTGGGGCAATAAAAGTCAGCACGGAGCTTGTTAGTTATCTTCCAAGGGTGATCAGAGTGTGGTCGGTCGTTGCTTTCAGACATTGTGGCGCCATTTCGGGCCATAAATTGTATTGGTATGCTGGGGAACAACATGGCTTGGGTTTAGTATGATCTGATAACGCGCCTCCCGAGATGCGCGGGCATTTGGCTGTTTGCCAGATACACAGACCGTCATTGTGGCTACAGTGATTAATCATTCAAAATTTGAGGGAAATATTTTAAGTATGAGGGAAGAAAAAAACACATCAACTTGGTTGAGGTATTCATCTGACAAAAGTACTTGTCAATTTTATTTTAAAAGGAGAGAGTTTAATTTAAACAGTTGATTTCCCAACTTATTTACATTGCAGTTTACACAGGAAATAGATTGAGCAGTCGCAGCGCTTTCGCCTCTCTATTGAAATGATAACGAGTTCCAGGCAGAATCGCTTTATCCATTTTAAATATTAAGTTCAGTCATGAAACTCTATTAATCGCTGATTAGTTCTTCCAACCAACCAGAGGTACTTCCTCATTTATGTGGCTTTATTTATACCGTATCCTAGCTGCTATCAGCACGCCACACAATATGAGAATTCCTATAATCCCACCTCCTCCCCAGCGCCACCTGTAGAGATCTGCTACGGGGGTTATATCATTCTGCAGCAGCCTTTCCTTATTGTTATCTTCACAAAGCCGAACATTATGTATTTGCTCAGCAGCAGCAGTGTAGCAGATCTCGTGCGCCGAATCAAGCCAATGTACATTCCATGCTCTATGCTAATAAAATGCTGGCTGAATCGATTCACTCCGAGAGTTGTCATGATTGAATATGACACAAGTGCAGCATCATGTGTACAGTAAAGGCTCTTTCTCCAAGCATGTGAACAGAAGTGTTGAGGTCATCTATAGGCTGCCGACTGTAATCATGGCCGTAGCCAGCTATGAGGTCGCTGTGGTCCAGACCTCTATCTCCTAGCATGTGAATGAAAGTGTTGAGGTAAATTATATGATATAGGTAGACGAAAATTAATAGACTATCAGTCAGAGCTCAGCTTTAGGATGGGAAAAGACGGCAAGAGAAGGAGACTGAGAGAAAAAGAAAGAGTGATGGAAATGAGAGAGTGATAAAATGAGGAGGGAGCAGGTATGACAGATAAACTAACTGCCCACTAACATGGTTTGAAAAAAAAAAAGTAATAAAAAAAAAAGTGTGTCTACTGGTATATATATATTATTTATTTATTTATTTCCCATGACATTTCATTGTATAAACAGCAACAAAGACAAAATATAATATTAATTACTTAACTATGTAATGTAGCTGCAAGGCGTTTCTTGAAATGGGCGTACCTTGAAATAGGCGTGGCTTGTAGTCTTGCAGGACACAGACAGACCCTTCTCATTTGTTTGTGGAAAAACAAATAGTGAATGTTAAATGTTAAATTTGTATCATAGGGCCCACAGGCATATATCTTGCAATTGTACATTGTTAGTTTACTTAAAATAACATTAGTTAAGTCTTTTTGTTATTAATGCTATTTAATTATTATATATAAATATTAAGCATTAACATCCAATGAGTCATATATTTTTAAGTTACAAATGTGTAGCTATATATTTAGATAGTGTATAGGCTAATAGAAAATGGAAACCGCAATTTGTTCATAACAAGTAATGCACTGTGATGACATAATGCTTTTACAGTTCACAGGGAAAGAACATCACGGAAGTGTTTCACAGTTCTGTGTCTACTGGTAATCATGTGTTGTCTGGTAAGTTCATTTATCACAACTGCATCTTTTAAAATGGCATTATTTTTATTCAAATTAAAATATGATAATGCTTAATCAAACTAAAATAGCATTTACAAAATGTTGGGCACCATTCAGATGGAAACAATTTTGACAGCAATATTCTCCATGATATGCTAAATAAATAAATTACTGGCTATATTAGTTGCATTACTTTCTCAGTTAAAGTTTTTTTCTTTTTTCTTTGACAGAATGACAGTTGTATACTGTGACCTCATAGTAGATATTCCATCGTATTACTGTGATTTAGCAGTATAGACTTGGTCTGCATTACTGGAAATGCCCACAAAAACATTATATCCGTGGGGGAAAACAAGCCATTTGAATTAATGCGCGAAGACCTTGTTAGACGCTTTATCTTTAATTTTTGTAATGGTTACAATTTATTTTCGCTTGGTGCAGTACCGAAAAGTTGCCATGTGGCGTTCTGCACCTCTAGTAAGTTAAAAAAAGTTACGTTTTATAGTGCCAAATAAACAGACGGAGCCATTCGTCAATGCCGAAAGCCTGTGCAACACGTCCATTACAATTAAACATTTGCACTACATGATGCTAGTATTATTGTAAAGATAAAAAAAGAGAGATTGCAAAGGTTTGTTGAACAAAAATGGCAGTAAAGTCATACTTGTCATGGGACTCGAACTGCATCAGAAATGGAGTCAATTTATCGTTAAAGCTACTGTGTAACTTTTTTAGTTTATTCTTAGCTAAAAACACTTAGTTCTTTCAAAAATATATGTGCTCATTAATGTATGTTTACTTCTTTCAAGTAATAAAGTATTCTCGTAAGTGTATAATATGCCATTGAAAATACATACGGGTGAGGGGTTCGAATGCGCGTCGCCATGTTGCCCCTCCATCTTGAAAGTACATTAGCCAAAGAGGGACATACACGTAAATTCAAGCTTCGCCTTTGGCGTTTTAACACTCGATGGCACTGTGTCGAATGTGACGAGGGGGATTGCTTGAGACTGATATAGCCTACAATGTAAACTTTGCCATACGCTAGTGATGTCGTACAATATACAGAATAACGATAGCACCGATAAAAGTTACTTTACTAAGATTAGCTTGCATTCGTCTGGGAACCTGAGCGTTGATGTTAGCAATGAAATGGTAAAAAATAACGAAAAGGTAAAACTATTATTCACTTTACATAGATGTCATAACCTACATGTTAACTGACAAATTAAATAACTGCAAATTATAATAGTTTTCTAAAGTAACCTCATCACTTGATCGAACTGGAAGCCATATTAATCTTGGACTAAATCAGCCACCGTAGGAGTTAAAACGAAATCGGAATTGAGAGGAACAGAAACTAATATTCACTGGATGGTCATATACCTTTTCACCGCTAGATGGGGGAAAATATCACACAGTGTAGCTTTAAAGCAGTTTTTCACTAAGAACGATCACATATCGCCACATAATGTGTGAGGTTATTAATATACAACATGTTCAAAAGTCTTTATTTCATGATGGGAAGGGCCGGGCTCGTTTGTGCTTAGTCACATTATACGACACTTGATTGTACATTTTCTCGTCAAAATGCATACTGCTCCCACAAATATTACACAACATAATAGCTAGGCTATTTCATAAATCACCCAGTCTTTTGATGAAGATGATTGCTATAAAAAAGCAAATAAAAAACTTTGGTATTGTCAGTAATTTAAATAATTTTGTTAACTTCAACTCTAAATGCTGAGCTATGAATTAATTTGTGCATGGCTGTACTAACAAGAAAAATGAATAAATAAACAGATAAAGCCACATGCATGCAAAACAACAGAAAACTGACTCATATAACTTGATGTTAGGCTTTTGACAAATGTTTGTTAAACGTGGCACTGCGGTAAATTAACTTTTGACATTTCATGTTTCTATTCTAGCCCAAACATACTTATACATAAACAGATGTCCTTTCCATTGCACACTGCATTTTCTGAAAAATTGAACACATTTAATGATCATTTTAAACTGTTTAATGTATGTAGGCCAATACATATTTTTAATCCATTAAATTCAGGAACACTGAATTAATGTCTTAATTGAAAGACTGGGTGATTGAAGTTGGCATGTCATACCTATTTGGGGGTCGGGGGAGCATCATTTATTTTGAGTAGCCAGTAATGTGCTGTTCATTTACACTTAAAAACTATTGCATACTCTAAATGTGACATTTTTAATTGTTAAAATATCCTATACCATGTAAATTCAAATAAACACAAACACATGATCAATTTGATTTATTTTGCAGTTTAATAAAGTCTGTCTAAACTTTCCAGCAAAGAGGTTCAGCCAGACATGCTTCTCTCCATTGAACCAAGAGACACTACAGAACATATTCAGTGACCATCTTACTAAATAACTACATCTAGCTTAACACAAAGCCAGTGTTTGGTTTGTATGCTCTGGTGTTGGAACGCTGCTTACACACTGGATTGACATCCATTCAAAGTTTACTTAGTTTCCTGATCAGTGTACAGACTTGCTGGTCGATATGTCCTCTCTGCCTCCTTGACTTTGTGCCTGTCTCTGGGTTGATGCCCAAGAAGCACCTATAAACAAATAGTTTGTTTTTCAAAAAAGTGCAGTGATTTACACAGGCAGGGCATTTGCACACAACAATTTACATAATTTACATGTACCCTAATTTGCAAAGGGTAGAGTAAAATCTTCCTCTCTTGGTCTGAAAATGCAAATGAGCTTTCTCGCAAAGTGCAGATTGCTTCATAAAACTGGGAGTAATTTTCATAATATGGATAGATTTGAGGAAGGAGTCAATGGGAGTAACACCAGGGAGGTTAGGAAACTGAGGTTGTGCATCCCGGACAAAACTGTGAAGAAACTGCTCCATTTTTCTAGTTGCTTGAAAGATGTAAATACATCAGCTATATAAAGCTTGTTAAATGTGTGCAATACCCAATGTCGAGCACTGAGAGAAGGTCCTATCCATTAATGATGGTGGAAAAACAAAATATGCTGCTATAGGTCCAGAAATAGAAGAGGTTTGTAATCCAAAATGGTGTCTGATTTGCTTCCAAATTCTTAATGTAGTTTTAAAAATAAAATTTTTGGTATAGGGAAAGGATGATCATGGGAGCATGTAATGCTGCTAGTGAAGTTGGCATGCATGAAGTAGCCTCCATGGTAAGCCACACAGATGAATCATGGGAATGATCTTGATTTAAGCTAGCCTGACGTGGTCATACTCAATTCTAGTCAGAATATGAGTCTGATACTGCTCCATTGAGCTGTGATTATGGGGTGTGTTTCAACCGAATCAGGAAAGACCTCAATTGGATAGACCTACAACCAATCAGAGCAACGGAGCGACGCGTAATGTTAGTTTTCAAATGTCAACAGAACTCAACTGCACTGTTGCCAAGTCCGTGTTTTTTTTAATGTCATAGGATATAATCTTCTGGACGTGTGTCGAGTTTCATACAATTTGAAGCATGCTAAGAGTCTCAAAAACACCCCAAAAGATTGTCAAAATTTGACATGTTGCCATGGCAACAGTATTTGAAATATCAGGAATCCATTCATATGGCTATATCTGCCATGTTTTGACATTATAATGATGAAGTTTGATGTGAATCAGGTGAAAATAAGATGGTGATTGAAGGCATTTTTGAAAGTGACACACTTCCTGCTGCCAGTTGGTGGCGCTATAACTTTGACTCACAAAAGTCATATCCATGTGATCGGCCTCTTACAACGAACACACAGCTGAAGTTTCATCCAAATCGGTCAATGTAACATGTGCACCGAGTTTCATACATGTACGTGCAAGTGTGTTTGATACATGGACAAAGTTTTCACTTAAGGGGGGTGCTGTCGAGCTCCCCTGCCACGCCCGGGTACCAGCTTTGGCCTAGCCCGGATGGCCGCACATTCCGACATATATGCAAAGTTTCAAGAGTTTTCGAGCCCGTTTCTGAGGCTTTGGCCATGTCTTCTTACTGACATCTCTGATGTGTGTGTGGAGTTCAATGGAACTTCAAGCATACTAAGATTTTTAACTTTAACACGTTGCCATAACAACAGTATTTCAGATATCAGGAATCCATTCATATGTCTATATCTGCCATGCCATATATGTTTTGACATTATGCTGATGAAGTTTGAAGTAAATCGGGTGAAAATAAGATTCAAGGCATTTTTGAAAGTGACACACTTCCTGGTGCCAGTTGGTGGCGCTATAACTTTTACTCACAAAAGTCATATCCATGTGATCGGCCTCTTACAACGAACACACAGCTGAAGTTTCATCCAGATCGGTCAATGTATGCTTATAATACACAGAAGTTATAATACACTTCCTGTTTCCTTTTTCTCGCCATAAATTTGTTGCTTCGCCACGGCCAAACCGTTCGACATATCAAAAATCCATTCGCATTTTAGCATCCTCAATGCCTTGAGTTCATGCTGACCGAGTTTGACGCTGATCGGGTGAATCACCTAGGAGGAGTATATTAAATTCCAGAGCATGTTTTTTTCCGAACAACCCATAATAGCTCACTTCCTTTTGGGCTGAGGCATAACTTAGAGCACGAAAGTTGTTCGGCCCGATGAGCTCTATATGTGTATTGAGTTTCATATATGTATGTGCAAGCGTTTTTTATTTATGGACCAAGTTTAATATCGCATTCAAGGGGGCGCTGTCGAGCCCCCCTGCCACGCCCGGGTACCATCTTCAGCCCGGCCCTGATGGCCGCGCATTCTGATGCATGTGCAAAGTTTCAAGAGATTTCGAGCATGGTAAGGGCCCCAAAAGTGCCCAAATAGTCGTAAAAAAATAAAAATAAAATAATAATAATCCTTATAGAAGAACAATAGGGCCTTCTCCCTTTGAGCTTGGGCCCTAAATAATAATCCTTAGAAGAACAAAAGGGCTCTGCGCCCTTTGGGCTTGGGCCCTAATAATAAAATAAAATAGAACACAGTGAAATATAAACAAGGATTAAATTTCCACAACGGCAATAAGACAAACTTGTGCAAAGGTATGTTAAACTAACATAAGCCTAATTATGTTATTAGAAACAACATTTGTAGACAAGTTATTGAGCAGGAGGACAATAGTCATATTCTGTCAGTTCGCTCTGACAAATTGTTTAAAGCCAACCCAGGGTATGAGTGCAGGAGACGTTTTGAATCCTTGAAAGCAGCCAGTTTCTTAAAGGGGTACTTCAGCGCTGGGAAGATGAATCTGTATTTAAACTCGGTCATTAATGTAGTAGAAATGTGAATAGATTCTAGACTGAGAAAACACAGAAAATGTATTTTTGTCTAATGGGGATGAAAGACAACAATTCCCAGAATGCAATTCGCTGCCCTACGCTAGGCACGACATGGATCACTTGCCCACCGCGTTCATTTTCATAAAATCAGTTCAGTTAGAGACGCTACAATTAAAAACTGAACGTGTCTGTTCGATATATTGTGAGTGAGCCGATTGAGTGTCACGGCTGTCATAGCACAAGCGCAGCAGGAGTCGGATTACATTCATCACATGAGCTGAGGTAATCGCGGGATTCGCGGCTGCATTCACAGCACGTGAACAGTCTGGTGCATTTTCAGTTCATGTCTTTGGAAGCTTAACTTTCATAGGAATTAATTTGAAAAGTTGAAACACTCACTTTGCTCTCCACCGCTCCGTTTACATGAATCTCCGCAGCTGCCAGAGCCGAGTGCTGTGAATGTGATGTTGAAAACCATGTGGAAACAGCGCCTCCTGCTGGCTGTATTCTTTAGCCTCTGGCCAAAACCTCCTCCGATGACGCAAAATGACGATATTTGCGTCATCGGAGGAATTTTTCCAGAAATAAAATGAATAATTCTCTCGTCTCAGGGTCATATATAAGGGGGAAAGTAGGATAATTTGAATATACTCCCGGGTTTCTACTGATACAAAGCTTAATGCTAATCGCTGAAGTAACCCTTTAACAATAGCCGTTGTGTAGTCAGCAAAGACAATTTATTCCCATCGTGAATCAGAGGAGATAGCTGCTAGTTTTACAACTTGTATGAAAAAATTATACAAAACTGTTCCGCCGCCCTCTACAGTTGTTAAAGTGTATAATTCACAACATTACAACTAATCAAGGCAAATTGCAAATAGGTTTTCTAAAACATTTATAAGACCAAGGTTCATTTTTGTCTCTGTGACCAGTGTGTACAAGCTTGATGACTTGATGACTATTAAAATGAAAAGCTGAATTAGTTGTTATTGTTTAAAGCATTACTTCATTTAGTTATAATTTTGGAATAAATGTAAAAATTTGTAAAAACACTAACTTGATTAAATGTATACTTGGTTTTAATAAATAGAACATTAAGTAGTGTAAAAACAATATATATATATGTATTTGGTCTCTCTTTTTACGGAATAGTTATTTAACCAGGAAAAATGTTACATGGAGATATACAGGTCCTTCTCAAAAAATTTGCATATTGTGATAAAAGTTCATTATTTTCCATAATGTAATGATAAAATTAAAATTTCATATATTTTAGATTCATTGCACACCAACTGAAATATTTCAGGTCTTTTATTGTTTTAATACTGATGATTTTGGCATACAGCTCATGAAAACCTAAAATTAATTCCTATCTCAAAAAATTTGCATATTTCATCCGACCAATAAAAGAGAAGTGTTTTTAATACAAAAAAAAGTCAACCTTCAAATAATTATGTTCAGTTATGCACTCAATACTTGGTCGGGAATCCTTTTGCAGAAATGACTGCTTCAATGCGGCGTGGCATGGAGGCAATCAGCCTGTGGCACTGCTGAGGTGTTATGGAGGCCCAGGATGCTTCGATAGCGGCCTTAAGCTCATCCAGAGTGTTGGGTCTTGGGTCTCTCAACTTTCTCTTCACAATATCCCACAGATTCTCTATGGGGTTCAGGTCAGGTGAGTTGGCAGGCCAATTGAGCACAGTAATACCATGGTCAGTAAACCATTTACCAGTGGGTTTTGGCACTGTGAGCAGGTGCCAGGTCGTGCTGAAAAACGAAATCTTCATCTCCATAAAGCTTTTCAGCAGGTGAAAGCATGAAGTACTCCAAAATCTCCTGATAGTTAGTTGCATTGACCCTGCCCTTGATAAAACACAGTGGACCAACACCAGCAGCTGACATGGCACCCCATCACTGACTGTGGGTACTTGACACTGGACTTCAGGCATTTTGACATTTCCTTCTCCCCAGTCTTCCTCCAGACTCTGGCACCTTGATTTCCGAATGACATGCGAAATTTGAGCGACAGTCCAGTGCTGCTTCTCTGTAGCCCAGGTCAGTTGCTTCTGCCGTTGACCTGGGGAATGCGGCACCTGTAGCCCATTTCCTGCACACGCCTGTGCACGGTGGCTCTGGATGTTTCTACTCCAGACTCAGTCCACTGCTTCCGCAGGTCTCCCAAGGTCTGGAATCGGTCCTTCTCCACAATCTTCCTCAGGGTCCGGTCACCTCTTCTCGTTGTGCAGCGTTTTTTGCCACACTTTTTCCTTCCCACAGACTTCCCATTGAGGTGCCTTGATACAGCACTCTGGGAACAGCCTATTCGTTCATGAATTTCTTTCTGTGTCTTACCCTCTCGCTTGAGGGTGTCAATGATGGCCTTCTGGACAGCAGTCAGGTCGGCAGTCTTACCCATGATTGCGGTTTTGAGTAATGAACCAGGCTGGGAGTATATATATATATATTTATATATATATATATATCCTTTAAGTCCTGTATAATGCGAGGTGGGGCCTCCATGGATCAGACTTGTTTGCTAAGCACATCCCACAGATGCTCGATTGGATTGAGATCTGGGGAATTTGAAGGCCAAGTCAACACCCCAAACTCGTTGTTGTGCTCCTCAAATTATTCCTGAAACAATTTTGCTTTGTGGCAGGGCACATTATCCTGCTGAAAAGGCCAGGATAATATATAAATTTATAAATATATATAAATGTGAGGACCAGGGCTTAAAAACAGAAAAAAATGTAAATCGGTTCACTCTGAGTAGAATTGATATTTTAGCGTTTCCGTTTTTGCGTTCCTCATTAAACATTACTGTTTGATTTGAAAAAATACCGGTTAATAACGTTATTTTAATTTAGCCTATACTTTAAACAAATATGTATAAAAAAAGACATATTTTCACTCAAAAGTAAGATAACGTGATAATTAAACTTGAACATTTATTTCATAACATTGTTAAAACCACAACAGATATTAATTACATTAATTACAAAGCATTAACAGTTGAAAAATATTGACCTGTTTTAATGGACCGTTAGACAAGCATAAGTGGCCCTCGTAAGCCTAATTCTTTTCAGAAGAGTGATAACATTCTTTGTACATAACTTTTTTCCAACATGACTTGTTTTAAAAATTACATGAATAAAATAAATAAATAAACTGGATAACTGCTCTTTTAATGCCATCAACTGCTAATTTCAAAGCAAACGCTGCGCAACACGTCCTGGTATTACATAATCAAATTCAGTCAGCTAATAAAGCTTGATCATTTAATACAATATAACATTGTAAAACCACAGCAACATTTCAACCATTTAATACAAAGCATCAACAGTCTATATAGAAAACATTGACATGTACTGTATTGGCTACCTGAAAAACTACAGAAAAAATGTGCGATAGTTGCTAGTACTGGGCTTAAACGGAATCCACAAACTAGCCTAAATCAGTCTATTTTAGCTTAAATTGCATAAATTTACTGCTTGTTTAAACGTAGGAAAATAATATCCTCCAATACCTGCGCATTCATTGAAGACCTCAGAGATTAAATAATGTACTTGAGGTATGAAAATGCGCGCTCTACACACTGACTTGCGTTACCGGTAACATTAGTGCAATTACTGTAACATGCCTGTCCTGTCTTGTGTGCACATGTGGGTTTTGTCATGTTGAGCATGTGCCTCTGTCATTGTCTGATCCCTCCCCCTTGTTATCTGATTACTGGTTTCATTTGCCCCACCTGTCTTCCCTGATTCCCTGCTTAATTTGTTCCCTTTATATACTCCTCGTGTTTGTCAGTCTTGGTCGGATCTTTGTATTGTCTACATCTCCTGTCTCCTGTCTCCCCCGGTTTAGTATGTTTAAGTTTATGTATTCTGATTGTGTTTTTCCCCCTCGTGGGTTTTTGTTTTGAGTTTATGTTTTATTTTGTAAATAAATCTTTTAAACTGCACTTGAGTCCTCGCACCCGTTTGTCTTTTGTGTGATCGTGACAGAACGATCCGACCCTTTAGAGGACTCAGTAGAGGATGGGTAACTTCCTTTTTTCATCTCCCTCAACCGCACTCTCCAACTATTTACAGCTAGCCAAGTATGTGAGCTCGCGTTACATCCGTCAGCAGGGGGCTGATGTGAGGGACTTCGCCTGCCGTTTCCTCATTGAGGTGGACCATATGAGCTACACTGAGACGGATATCAAGGAGGTGGTTAATATCTGTTTGGATATGCTTCTCAGCCCGGGAGAGATGGAGAAGCTGGGGCTTCTGGGATTCTGGGACTTTGTCCACCACATCTACCATCTTGGTGCGCCAGAACATCTACGGCCAGCAGAATCCCAGCCCACTGACTGTTCCCTTCCATCTACAGTCAGTGGAGGCCCCAGTCCTCCGATGAAATGGAGAAGGAGGAGGAAGAACAGGCCTACTTCATCTGACCCCTCAGTTGAGGAGGATCCGTCTTCGGGGGTAGGAAGTCTGGAGATCCCAGTTCCGGTGGATCGTGTTCCGGTGGTCCCAGTTCCAGTGGATCGTGTTCCTGTGGTCCCAGTTCCGGTGGGTCGTGGTCCCACTTCCGGTGGATAGTGTTCCGGTGATCCCACTTCCGGTGGATGATGTTCCGGTGGTCCCAGTTCAGGTGGTCCCTGTTCCGGGGGTCCCGAGTCCAGACACGGCCTGGAGGGCGGTGATGGGATGCTTCATGGTGCCAGTCCTGCATGCTTGGGAAAAGCACAGGGCCTTACCCAAAACCCCGGAGGCAGTTCCGGTGGATCGTGTTCCGGTGGTCTGAGAGCCGGTGGTCCCAGAGCCGGTGGTCCGTGTTCCGGCGGTCCGTGTTCGGCGGTGGTCCCAGAGCCGGTGGTCCCAGAGCCGGTGGTCCCGATTCCGGGGGATCGTGATCCGGTAGACTCTGCTGGGCATAATGCGCCACTCTGGCGACCTGAGCCTTTTGTTTTAATAAAAAATAAAGTTATTTACCGGCTAATGGTAATTTCAAAAACGTTTCTGTTCAGAACAATTAGAATTTAATAAGCAATAATATAATAATTTCTTAATTCTGTTTTTTTCAAGCCTATTATTCATTTCTGGTAAATCCATGGGTTGCTATGGTCACGCAGGTTGTTTACGCATTTGTTTACGAGAAAAATATATTGTTCCCTCGATATAGGATCTCGAGGCCATGACTTTACACCATAAGTTAATATGACGTTCCCACGAATTAATATCTCGTGGCCACAACATCATATGACGTTCCATGAGTTTATATATCATGGCCATGACAAAACTAACTGAACCAAACATGTCCCCTCCTGTACGCATGTGGTGCGAGAACACTTCTTTGCAAACACTCATTGGGTCAATATGGGGTGCTGTGTGTACATTAATGAGAAAAAAATAAACTTAAATGATTTTAGCAAATGGCTGCAATATAACAAAGAGTGAAAAATTTAAGGGGGTCTGAATACTTGCCGTACCCACTGTGTGTGTGTGTGTGTGTATATATATATATATAATATCAATTTGCCGTGTACATGCATAATTCAGACAGAGGTCGCATCTAATGGCGTTCCCGTAGCGTCAACATTATGAAGAAGCGTCTTGTTCCCTTCTTAGGGAACCGGGGTTATATATATAACCATAGACACTTAGTTTAGTTTAATTTACAAACATTATTCCTACAAAGACAAAACTTTTGATTAATAACAATCTTTTGTATTTGTAGGTTGTATGGTCTTATAGCAATGAAAGGAAGAAACACCCTCCACCCAGCTTTTTGTCTCTGCACTTTGCAGGACTCAATACAAACTCCACTTCTCCATCAGTGCTCAGTTCAGAAGAGTCAAGCTCATATTCCTCTGAATTTGGAATCAATTTAGACGACTACTCCAGGTTACAGAGAGCTGTTTACTGGGCCGGGCCTGACAGAGCAATCACAAGTATGTCCATGACTACTAGTCCAGGCCACACCACATTCATCATTCAGGACCTGAAAGAGAACTATCAAATTGGTGAGGAGCTGTATGTTACTGTGCACGCAAAGGATTTTGACAACAAATTCAAGAGTTATGGAGGCGACTTTTTTCAAGCGAAGCTATTCTGGTCTAAAACTAAGGTCAGTTATTGTACACATTGGATTAGCTAAAACTACTTGCCTGTTAAATTTATCTCCCTGGGTCAGAGAGTTATACTGAGAATGTACCTTTGTCACAGGCCAGTGTTTTTGGGGAGGTGGTGGATCTGCTCAATGGCTCCTACTCTGTACGTTTCCTCCTGCCGTGGGTCGGCGAGGCACAGGTGGCTGTGCGTCTAATTCACTCCAGTGAAGCTGTGCAGGTCCTGAAGTATCACAGAGATACTGACTCTGACAGAGTGTTCTTTAATGGATATTATGAAGGACCAGGACCAAATAAGTCCAGGCTAGGACCAAATAAGTCCAGGCTAAGTGAAATAGTGAAGTGTAATGTAAAGTGGGACAAGAATGGAATAGAGCGTTTGGGAACAGGAGACTGCTGCTGTGAATACAACGATCCCCGAACCGGAGAAACTTGGCGCTGCCAGAGACCCATATCGCTGCCATGCAGTGCCCTTGTGTACCACTCTATGGGTGGTTATAGAAACCGCTTGACTGATCAGGAGAAAATGCTTATGTGAGATAAACGTACTCTTGATTGACTGTGTATTTGATCTATTTAATTCATTAATGGAAGGAATTATGACAATCATGTTGTCTTTGGCAGGAAACAAACTAACAAAGGCATCAATGGAGATAAAAGAATCATCAAAATTTTCCATTCCGATGGAAATGGAACTGTTGGTATGTTGGTCAATTTAACCCAGCAGAATAATACAGTACAAGAATGCAGAGATGCCAGGAGTTGCATATATTTAATTTACATTTTAAAAAAATACAAGTCAAATATAATCTTCAGTTCAGGCACATTTTTAATTCTTTCTGAAAATCTTTGATACAGAACTTACATTTATTTGTCCTGCAGATTTTACAGGTGTTAAATGTCATCCTGGTTTACGCACTCCAGTTCCGGCTGGCTTTTACCTGAATGATGTTTGGACATCATTTGTCTGTAACACCCGCCATTTTACAACCCAAACGACAACAGACTGCCTGAAAGACAAACACATCTTCATGATGGGAGACTCTACTATGAGGCAGTGGTTTGAGTTCTTTGTGAAAGCAGTACCAAGTGAGATAGTTGCTTATTTGTGCATTATAATTATATATAAAGTGTATAGACACAGTAACTGTGGATCTGTTTTTCAGCCCTGAAGCAGATGAACCTGCATGTCCAATATCAGTCAGGGCCGCTCATAGCAGTGGATGTGGCGAACAACATTGACTTACACTGGAGGGCTCATGGCGTTCCTTTGCGCACTCGGAAATCAGCAATTGCTGATCTGCACTACATCAGTAATGAGATCGATGACCTGGCTGGAGGATCCCACACAGTCATTATGTTCAATCTTGGGCCCCATTTCACCACATACCCTCTGGATTTCTTCACCCATAGAGTGTTGAGGATCCGCAAAGCTGTTCTAGCATTGTTACAGCGGGCACCTGATACTACTGTTATAATCAAGACTGTCAACACTGGCTATAAGGTAACGTTATAGGCCTTTATTACACTTCAAAAGCGGAAGCTTCAAATAGTAGCGTAAGATAACTTCTGCTATAGCCTGTATCATTGGCAGTAACCCTAGCACAGAACTGTTGTGATTTATTGATATACAGTTATTCACAGATACTTCATCTAAACACATAAACCTCAGTTTACTATCATACTATCATAATTGGGTATGATGAAAAATTATGTCATGTTATTCCGGCACATATTTTTTTATTTAAAGGGGGACGCACAAGCCTACTGTACTTGCAACACTTCAGAGTTTGATCACCTTTTTTTATTCTAAATAAATGCAAGAATAAAATACAAACAACAAAAAACATTAAAGAACATTAGAATTAGACATTTAGATCGCTTTGCTTTTATGCACTCTGTTGAGCCAACAAATTTAAAGGAAAAAAAACACTTATGAAAGAACTTACAAATAAGGGAAAATATTATACAAAAACTGAAGTAATACAAAACAAAAAGCTTGTTTGCATGTGAATCTCCTCTCTCCTGCCATGTTCCGCTTCAGCGTCCTTAATAGTTAATCAGCAGGTGCGCAGGACGGACCTACAATCAGACTCAAATGAGAGAAAATAGCAGTCAGGGCGTGACATCATGAGGGAAAACAGCGCACACAAGGCACACGCCGTAACACTCCACCACCTAAAAGAAGAACCTAATCTCCTTTTTATAAAAGAGACAGGTTCTGGGTGAAGTGAACAGTTAAAAGCAAACAAGAGAAAAATACAAACCAAATAATACAAAAAAATTAAATTACAGTATTACCTAATCCCGAGAAAGGGCATCTGCAACGACATTGTCTGTTCCTTTCTTGTGATGGATCACAAGATTGTAATGTTGAACCATTAAGTCCCAGCGCATCAGACGTTGGTTGTGGTTGTACATTTTATTTTTAAAAAACAATGGATTGTGGTCCGTGTAGACGATGACGGGAGTAGAACTGTATCCAACGTACACATCGAAGTGCTGCAAAGCAAGCAACATAGCCAGAGTGTCTTTTTCGATAGTAGAATAATTAAATAGGTGACAATTAAATTTAGAAGAGAAATAAGACACTGGATAGGATATGCCATCAGCACCATCCTGAAGCAGGACAGCTCCAACTCTGGTTGCGCTGGCATCCACCTCAAGCTTAAATGGACAAGCCACTTCAGGAGCTGAGAACACTACAGAGGAGAGACTTAGCACATAAAAATGTATGTTGACATTCATCAGTCCAGTTAAAAACAATTTTAGGACTGCACATTTTTGTTAAGGGAAATTTTTTACAGAAGCATCTGTAATAGCCATCCATTCCTAAAAATCTTCCCAACTCTCGCCTTGTTGCGGGCACAGGGTATGCAAGCATAGCGGTCACTTTGCCGTCCACAGGACATATTTGAACGTTCCCCACCTGCTTTCCTTGATACGTGACGGAAGCTTTCGCAAAGTTGCACTTTGTCAAGTTTAACGCTAAGGAGGCGGCTGCTAATCAATTAAAACATTGTGCAGTGTAGAAATGTGATCAGCCCACGCAGAAGAATATATACATGTAACTACATCATCCAAGTATACATTACAGTTCGGAACATCACCCAAAATCATGGACATTAACCTTTGAAATGTAGCGGGTGCGTTCCGTAGTCCGAACGCCATCCGCTTATACTGAAGGAAAGAGTCAGGAGTCACAAAGGCAGAAATCTCAGAGGCACGTTTGATGGCACTTGTCAATAGCCTTTTAAAAGATCTAGTTTAGTAATGTACAGAGCAGTGCCAAGTTTGTCGACACAGTCCTCCATACGCGGCAATGGAAATTCATCCGGTACAGTAAAAAAATTCACTTTTTGAAAATCAGTGCAAAAACTGAGTGACCTGTCAGCTTTAGGCACTAACAGGCAGGGTGAACTCCAAGGGCTGTTCCTTTTTTTAGCAAAACCATGTTGGACGAGATAGTCCAACTCGCTCTTCATGATCTCCCTCTTACCAATTGGACAGCGATATGCATGCTGTTTTATTGGCACTGTGTTAACTACGTCAATGTCATGCTGGATAACAGAGGTACTAGACGGAACATCATTAAACAGATTAGGATAACTTCCCACCAAGTCAATCACATCCTGTCCCTGGTCACTTAATTGAGATGGTAATAATCTTAAAACCTTGGAATTCTTTAGATGACCACCATTGAACATTTCCGTGGACATTTTCAATCCATCAATCCATCACGTCTTGTATCCACGATATAAGACAGCAAAGAAACGCTGATTGTATAAAATGTCAAAAGAAGGGACACATTGTGGCCCTGTGCAGATCAGTTCAAAAGCTGGATTCAATTGAAGAGGATGGGGCGACTTATCTTGGGGCTGTTGACTATCCACAGTCATCCACATGGACTGAAATACTTACCAAAAATGGCAGCCCGTTGCGTTTTAAAGTGGACACGGGTGCGTCTGTGACTGCTATCCCAGAATCAGAATTCACACTGGATAGATAAGGCAGACACTCAGCGCTGCGCAGACCGCTACTGGGTCCCGCTGACCAACCTCTAGATGTTAAAGGGCAAGTGCATGTGGAGGTGTTCATAGTGAAAGACCTGACCACACCCTTATTGGGTCTTCCTGCTATCCGCAGACTACAGATGATCCCTCAGCTCAATAGCATTGACGATACAGAGACTCACTTCCGCTCTACTTACCCAAATGTATTTAAAGGGCCATGTAACTTTATGGGTGAGTACAAAAATAGGCTGAGAGACAATGCAACACCCTATGCCCTCTCTGCACTGCGACGTGTAGCCATTCCTCTCCGGGCCAAAGTCAAAGAGTAACTAGACCAGATGGAGAAGATGGGGGTCATAGCCCGTGTTGAAGAACCGACTAAATGGTGTGCGGGCATGGTCCCTATAGTGAAATCGGTGGGGAAAATTTGCATTTGCGTGGACTTAACCCAGCTGAGCGAGAGCGTCATCAGAGAGAGACATATCCTACCGGCAGTGGATGAGACACTGGCCAAGCTGGTAGGAGCCAGAGTCTTCACAATGCTCAATGCGACATCAGGCTTCTGGCAGGTACCACTCCACAAAGACTCAATGCTGTTGACCACGTTCATTACACCAGAGGGGTGCTACTACTTCAAAAGGCTACGTTTTAGTATATCATCGGCACCCAAACATTTCCAAAAGAGGATTTCTCAGCTGATTGATGGTGTTGACGGAGTCCTATGTCATGCTCAGTGCCGCCGCTCCCAAAACGCGCATCACTCGCTGCGCGTAGGGCACCAAGTGCTGATGGCACCACAAGAAAATTCATCAAGGTCGCGAAAACCGTATCCGTAGGCATCATAATGTAATTCCGCGTAGGGCATCAAGACAGCCAGCGGCGGTACTGGTCATGCTGACGATGTCATTGTTATAGGAAGAGCACTATGACAGGCTGCACAGAGTGCTACAGAAATTCAGAGAGGCTGGGCTCACACTGAACGAGAAATGCCAGTTTGCCCTGACAGAAATCCGCTTCCTGGGTCAGGTAATAAATTCTCAAGGCATCAGAGCAGACCCGGGTAAAATAAAGGCAATACTTGACATGCCTGAGCCAAAGGATGTGGCAGATGTTCGCTGTTTTATGCCCAACTTTGTAGGCAAATTTGCGCCACGCCTGCCTGATCTGACAAAGCTCATTCATGACCTGTTAAAGACGGAGAAATGCTGGACATGGGACGCACCTCAACAGAAAGCATTTCTGGAGACAAAAAAAGTCTCCAGAAATGAAAATCTTTTCATGTTTTAAATAATTTCAAATATCAATATTATTCAACATTTTGTTTTAAGTATCAAAACATTATTTATGCATAACTGCAGGATATTAATTTGTCACTTCTGAGCTGTGTAAATGATCTAAATGCCACTTCAGATGCAGCTTCGGTTTCCTCTCCACTGCAAAGATACATTTTGTTGATAAAATTATTATTTAATTTGATTGGTAACAGCCCTATTGTGTCTTATTATAATTGATTTTTATAAATTTTATGAAATTGACACAAAAGATGTAAAAAAATTAATGTATCAAGGTAAAAAATATTACTTCTGTGAACTGACCCCCACACAGAATATGAAGAATATCATTAACTTTAGGAGTCAGCTGACCATGGCAGTCCTACACCTGCCAAAGTACCAGCACAAAAACACACTCAAAATATCGTCTAATTATCGTTATCGAGAAAATCCCAGAAAATATCGAGATATCTTTTTTTGTCAATATCGCACACCCCTAACCCCTGGTCTATAGAGTACCAAGTGTTACCACTTGATGCAAGTTTATGAATGATATTGTGTTTTTCTGTCCCTATAATAGGATATTTTTGGCAGTGACTGGTATTCTCTACAGTTGGACGGAATTCTGCGCTGGGCTTTTCAGGATGTTGGGGTTTATATTCTAGATGTGTGGCAAATGACTTCATGTCACTACAGCAAAGAGAACATTCATCCTGGCCCTACCATCATTAAAAATGAGATTGACATTTTACTCTCTTTTATTTGCCCTTACTGAATTTAAATTAAATTATTTTGACTATTTTTTGGTCAATAACTATCATGTTATGTCTAAAAAACTGAGAAATATTGTTTGACTTCCATGAGCTGTGAATTGTCCAGTTATAAACCTTGAATCTCCTCTACAATCATTTAAAAAAAAAGTAGTTTAGTACATGTCTAAACTACATGTCCTCATTTTTTGTTGTATCATCCTCTGACCTGCTGTCAGTAATTTAATTTACGTTTATCAAACAACGTTTGTAGCTTTCATAATAATCAGTTTATTTTTAATGAGTACACTAAAGACTATGCAATGATTATTTTTACATTTGATTATTCAATTTCTGTATTATATCTTACTTGAATGCTTTATTATATTATGTTTTAATTTAAAGATTTAGCATGTAGTATTTCCATTTAACTTCAGCTGTTGCAACTTGTTTATTTATTAATTTATTTCATATTAATTCTGAAACTTGAAATCTAAAGCCCCAAGTGTCTTCAAAACAGCATATATACTCCAAAGAATCGTGTTTTCCTGACATTTATACAAGTCTGATTTCGACATAAATATTTATCACTGTGAGTCATCACCATTTCAGGAGTGAATCCCACATGTATATGCGAATGGGTCTATATTTATTGAAGTGTGTATGTGGCCGCTTGTCAAGAATAGAAAACAAAAGTTTTATTCAAATTCTTTAGCCTATATAATGGGCCTATTAACTTTTTTTTTGTATTGCCTAGACAGCGCACAAAGAGCGCTCCCTTTATAATCTCTGAAATCTGTCACTCATTCAATGAACGCAATCTCACAAAATTCTGTTCTATTAATCAGTGAAGTGACTGCCACATGTCTGTCTTGTCTTGTGTAAGCACATGTTTCTGGTCATGTGATTGTGGTTGTCATGTTTAGTGTGAGCACATGGTTTTAGGTGTGTTCGACATCGGCTGCGGCTGGATGCATCCGATCGGCGAGAGTAGCCGCGTGCAGGCAGGGTGGAGCTGCAAACGGAGACGTGAAGTCGGACACTTTCTGCTTCCCGTAGTGACGCTTGCGCTGTTTGCATACTTTACCACAGATTAAGTGAAATAAATGCAATATTTGACAATACACAGATGTGTCGGAAGTCATTTTCATTCAATACTTTATGTACTGCGTCTGCTTAATACCGCGTCTGTTTGTACAAGAATAAAGTTCAACATAAGCCTACACTATTAATGAAGTAGAGTCTACATTTATTTATCAGTTTTATTTTGATAAACATGACAATATAACATCACAGCTACATAATAAAGAGGTTTTACCTTTATAAAAAATTGATTTGTGAGCATTAGTGGAACTACCGTTTTTAGAAACACGTGATCACTGTAATGCGGTGAAGCCGGCCAATCGTGGAACCGCTGTGTCATCATCAGAGCTTGTGCAGCCTGTTGCTGCTGCTCTTGAGAAGCTGCACCGGCTTTATTTTCCGGCTGCTCTCGAAACGCTCTCGTGGTACTTTGTTGACATTCGTCACAGTCACGTGCCTTTGGCGCTGCCTCAAGTCGGACAACATTTCTAACCAGCATGCACTGCTTCATGTCAGCCGCCGATCGGTCTGCGCATGGCTGCAGCAAGTCGAACAAGCCTTTTGTCACGTGTTCCTTGTGCCATGTGCTCTCTTGTCTCTTGTCTAACCCCGCCCACCTTGTCTCCTGATTATTGATTAATTAATCTGTTCTCCCTTATTAACTGCCTTGTTTGTTCCCTTTATAATCTTGTGTTTGCAGTCCTGTGCTGGATCGTTGTCTTATGTCTTCTGTCATACCCTCTATAGTTTTCCTTGCTTTCAGTTTGTTTCCATGAAATTATTCAATGACATATATATATTTTTTTTTTCATTGAGTTGATTATCGTTTGCACCTTATGTTCATTTAGTTAATTTCTCTGTATTTAAGCCCTGTGTTTTGTTTGGTTGTCCATTATCGTTGCATTATCCCCAGATGTTTTGTTCATGTTTATCCCTCTGGTCCTCTTCTTTTACGGGTCACACTTGGCTTCTTTGCGGTCAAACGTGGCGAAGCCTTAAAATGTAACTTGTGTCTATTTTGCACTCTTGATATTTTAGAGTATCACCCCTACATTGTTGTGTACTTTTTTCTGCATCATTGCTGATTTGTTGTTTGTATCATTAACAGAATCCCTGAGTTTTTGTAATTTTCCCATTCATTTTCTATGTTGGTCATTTTTGACCGTGATGGAGCCAAGTGTGGGTTTTTTTTTTTTCTTCAACCCTTTAACATAACCGAATCATCTCCATTATTATTATTTTTTTGTGTTCACATAACTAATGTGACAAGTCACCAGAGGACTGTTGTATGAAGCTAGCTGAACAAACTTTGAGTTTCAGAGTAGGTTTAGAGTTGACAAATCCAGATAAATCCAACCTGGTTTAGATCAAGTTTAATTGTTTCTCAAAGCTTGGTATAAACTTTCTCTGTCAACTCAGGTTTAATCCATAGTTTGCAATTAACACTGAAGCGCATGCACCTGAAAGTGTGACACGTGCGGCAAACAGCCAATCACAGTGTCTGTTCGATTCACTTCTCTTCTGAAGATTGAGAGATCGTTCTGAAAATTATCATGAAATTAAATGTGTTTAAAGCAGGAATAAACACTTATGCTGCAGCGTCAATTTAAGAAGGCAGGTGAAAGAATATCTGACTATATCAATGCATGAAATATGCCTAATAATTATAGGTTCACAAAGAGCTCAAATAAATACATGTTGTTTAAAATTATTTTTTATATTATATTTATATTAATATTTGGCTACTTGTCAATATAATATAATTATATGAATATATTATGTTAATTAAAAGTAATTATAATTCATATATTATAAATATAATAAATAATTTGCACCAAAAGATGAGCAATTTTGTCTCTAAAGTTTTTTCACTATAAACTACTTTAATTTGAGAGATACAGGTGGTGTGAGTTTTACTTGCAGCTGATTGGTCCAGTTTGAGTTTGTGATCTCTAACCCAGAATAAAACCTGCTCCAGAGCAGGTTAGCTGTGTAGTGTAAGTTACCATGGTGATTAACACTGCTAAAAACCAATCCACCTTCTTGAGCCCGAAAAACCAGAGTTTGCTCAAACTAATCTTGAACTTACCTGGGTAGCAACTGAAACCAGCTTTGTGCAACAGGTCACAAGTGTCATCTCATTCCAATGATGCAAAAAATAATCAAAAAACGTCATTTTTGACTAACGAGGACCAGAGAGTGTTTTGTTTCTATTGTGTTAATAAACCTTTATACTGCTGTATTTAGATCCATTTTCTCACCTATATTTGCAACTGACTGCGACAGTGGTCTCCAAAAGTTAGGGTTAGGGTTAGGGTTAACCCTAACTTGAAAGTCAGGTGTGTGCCTTTTTAATACAAGTCACAGCTACAAAATGGAGCATTTGCATTGCTGTTTCTAAATACACTTGTCACAATATTTTGCCTTAGTTGAATAAACAATTTATCACAATGTTATCACAAACACATACACCGGACAACGTGGACCAGAAATTGAATAGCTTGATCAGTGAAACCTCCATTGCGCTAAGTTTTTCCCACTTAATACACAATATTGACTGGGAAGAGGAGGAGGGAAAAATCTTGCCTCGCCAGCATCCATTCCCGGTCTGAGGCTGATGTACTGTGATTATGTGCGTTTAATATTATGTAATGCAAATAACATAAAGCAAATTTAAAACCCTCAAAACAATCATATGTATATGATTATAACATCATTATACTCTGTATAACTGCAAAACAGTGAAACAGTTGGATGTTTAGAAATAGAATGCGTTACAGAGTAAGATAAATAAAATAAAGATAGAATTCCTCCATTCAAAAGCACATTTCTCATATACATCAACCAAAATTACACAAATTAGATCACCTTACACTGTTTGAGTTAAAAAAATTAACATCCCTTAAAACATCTGGGACACTTGATCAGTGAAACATCTGTTGATCTAACTTCTTCAGATGTAATACCCTGTGCACAAACCACTAGTTAGTTAGCGCCATCAGATAAAAGAGCGATTTCGAAAAACTGCTTCATGAAGCTTCGAAGCTTTACAAATCTGTTTTGAATCGATGGGTGTTTCTCAAATGGAAGGCTGCAAATCCTGGTTGCCCCGTAATCAAACATAGGCTAGTCCCCAGCATGCTCCCTGTGTAGAAGGTTAGTTAGCCTATATTCAGGCACTGCATAATATCTTTGCGCCTGCTGCACCCATGGTATGGCAGTCGGCAGCAAGGTTACTTGATTATTACGTAGGAAATCGCAACTTTTAATTTTCCGTCAGTATTAGTACATGATGTAACTACAGAAGAGTTACGTTTTAAATAGGAAAAATATTTAAACTCTTTGGTCATTTTTTTTTTCTCACGGTCTTACTCTGCCCAACTTAATCTCACGCCAAATTGCCAAACCTGCTTTTGATATTAAACAAAGCTAAACTTTTACGTGTTTTTTTTTTAAGTTTTACTGCGAAATTCAAACAATAAATAGCGTTTTGCCGCTATTGTGGCATAATGTTAAAGCCAGAGGTGTTGAAAAACGGATTTGCGACATGGCGCATGGTCACGTGTTTCATGGAACGCTCAATACTTCTAGTGCTGTGTCAATGCATTTGAATGGCTTAATACACAACAGTTTCACTAAACAGATGTTTGCAGCAAGTTTTGGTAAACAGTACAGCATAGTGTGCATTGATTATTAAGCCAACCATATTTACAGGATCGTTTTATTATGGAGAGTGATAGAGATGCAACACATTAATGCCACATTAATGTTAACATTAATGCCATTCTTGTATTTAGCCCTCAGGTGTTCCCTACTAATTGTTCACACTCATACCCATTTATGGTCAAATGTGACCATACACCGTAACTATTTTTCAATAAATTATATATATATATTATATATAAATTATATATATTTTTAAATAAATGTTCTATATTTTAGTTCAATAATATTTATTGAATATTTTGAGGAGATCTTTTGGTACTAAATACTATTTGTGCAATATTTATTATTGTCAATTAATTTATTAAACCTTGTTTAATAAATTATTGTCAATTAATGACCACTTAAAATATTTTTCTTAAGAACACAGCCTTGGTAGGATGCAGCCTTCTGTGTGAGAAGAGCCCAGTGGTTTGAAGCATGAATCAAACTGCCAAAGTCACGTTATTTCAGTAAATTTCAATTGTTCACCACTGGGGGATGATGATCTTTGTGAACCCATGAATCAAGTGTCTATAAGTTTTATCTATTGTGTTTTTTTTTTTTTTTTTTTCATTTGTAGACATTTTAATGAGACATTAGTAGCCTATAATTAAAAGGAATAATTGTTAATAGTCTTGTATTGGCCTGTTTAGCTGAGCCATCCATGGAACAAACAAAACAACCCTTGGTTGATAACAGACACTTGATATTTAATCGTATTAGATGATTAGTTAATTTACATTTGACATATTTTACTTTCAATAAAAGATTTGCAATGGGTTTGTAAAAGGTGTTTTTATGGTTGAGTTTTTATTGCATTTACACTGTTATGACCAGGATTCAAATCCAAGGCAGCAGCGCCAGTCAATAGCACTATTCACTCCCCCACATACTTCCTTGTTTGCTACAAACAACATTTAGGCTAACTAATTCACACTTACATTTAATTTATAGAGAGTAAATTTAAATGCATATTTGGCATGCTGTCCGGAGGGATCGCTTCGAGCTCGGACCTGGCCCGAACCCAGAGTACCCCAGTGTTTAAGTGGTTTAGAACTAAAAAAGGAGCTAACATGTGGGGAAGGGGTGGTGGAGGGATGCTGAAAAATTGTCAACAAAATGGAGGTAAGATGGCTGCGTATATATACCTATTTTTTCTCTCCACCTGTGTCAATTATCTGACATGTTCCTCGCGAACCTCGTTTAATAAAAACAACATTATTATAATCCGTCAACGCATGTGTGAAACATTGTCAAGGTTGATTCAGATCAACACATGCAAGTGACCACTAGGTGTCGCTGTTGATTGTTGGATTGTTTCGAAGCTTCGACACAATAACGCCCAGATAGCAAACGGATGTGGGCCCAAATATTTGGCAAATATGGCCCAAATATTTTAAGTCATATGTGGGCCTTTTTAGGCAAATATGCAGCACTTATGGCAATGTGTAATCTGAATGTGAGCCTTAAGTGGCCCATATGATAATAAATGAATTTGGCCCAAATATCACAAACCAAATGTGGGCCACCTATGGCAAAAATGTGGCAAAATCAACAATGACTAATCTGGATGTAAACCAAATATGGCCCACATATATTGCAGAAAATGTGGCCCAGATATGTTATAATAAATCTGGGCCAGATTTGGCAAATATTAGGGACAGTAATCACTGGCGAATCTGAATGTGAACCTAAAGGGGCCCACACTTGGCAAAGGAAATAAGGCCCGAATACATTACATCACATTTAGGCCACATTTGGCAAATGTATGGCAAAGTCAGCACTGGCTAAACAGGGTGTGAGCCTAAACTGGCCCACATATAATGCAGCAAATGTGGCCCAATTATGTTTAAACATATCTGGGCCATTTTTGGCAAAGGAGAGGGACAGTAATTACTGGCGAATCTGAATATGAACCTAAAGTGGCCCACACATGGAATTGCAAATATGACCTGAATACATTACACCAAATTTGGGCCACATTTGGCAAATGTATGGCAAAGTCAGCACTGGCTTACCAATGCGTGAACCTAAACTGGCCCACATATAAAGCAGAAGATGTGGCCCAATTATATAAAAAAAACTGGCCCAGTTTTGGCAAAGATGGGGGACAGTAATCACTGACTAATCTGAATATGAACCTATTGTGGCCCACACATGACATAGCAAATATGGCCCGAATACATTACACCAAATTTGGGCAACATTTGGCAAATATGTGGCAAAGTCAGCACTGGCTTACCAGGGAGTGAACCTAAACTGGCCCACATATAGTTCAGCAAATGTGGCCAAATTTTGTTAAAACATACCTGGGACAGTTTTGGCAAAGGTGAGGGATAGTAATCACTAACAAAACTGAATATGAACCTAAAGTGGCCCACACATGGCATAGCAAATATGGCCCGAATACATTACACCAAATTTGGGCCACGTTTGGCAAAAGTATAGCAAAGTCAGCACTGGCTAACCAGGATGTGAACCAAAACTGGCCCACATATAATGCAGCAAATGTGGCCCAGTTTTCTTTAAAAAATCTGGGCCAGATTTGGCAAAGATGAGGGAAAGTAATCACTCGCGAATCTGAATGTGAACCTAACGTTACAGGACAGGGTGAAATATGAGGACATTACCCATGTCCCCACTTTTCAAAATGCTTATAAATCACACAGGATTAGTTTTTTTGAGAAAGTAAAAATGCAGAATGTTTCCTGTGATGGGTAGGTTTAGGGGCAGTGTAGGGGGATAGAATGTACAGTTTGTACAGTATAAAATCCATTATGCCTATGGAAAGTCCCCACAATTCACAAAAACACAACGCATATGCATGCGTGTGTGGTTTAGGTAAACCCTACGTAACGGGGACACAGAAATTGCAATATTTAAAATCCTTGTCCATGTGGGGACGTTTTTTGGTCCCCATGAAGAAACCTAAATTATAAATGATACTTTTTGAAAATGTAAAACATGTTTAGATTTCTGTGTGAAGGGTATATATATATATATATATATATATATATATATATATATATATATATATCCTGTATATATATATATATATATATAGTCCAAAAACATAGTCCTCCTAACTCTAACCCTAACCTAACCCTACCGATAACATATTATATTATAGAGATGTTAGGATGAAACCATATCACATTAAACATTCTATGTAGATAAATTAAACACAATGTACTTTTGGAATTGCAATTGTATATCATTGTATTATTAGATTGAATGCTTGGTCCTTTTTTTTAAACTTTATTTACAAGGGGCGCAAACCAAACAGTCATGGTGATCGGCATTTGTGCAGACTAACCACAAGTAGGGTTTAAGTTCACCTCATGAAACCATACAAAAAAAACAGATCGATGGAAAGAACTTATAGTTACATGTTTGCCAACGAAATAAACCAATTACAAAACAATTGTGTGCTGTGGTGTGGTGTGGTGTAGTGCGTCTAGCGGTGTGTCCAGGAACATGTTATAGCTATTCTGTGAAACTTTATCTTCTACTCATCTATTCCAGGCCTCAACAAACTTCAAATGGGGCCTCATGACTTAAAATGATTTAAAATAAGAAAAAACAAGCATACAAACATAGAAAGGGGGGCCTTGAAGTAAAAAAAAAAAAAAAAAAATTGTGATCCACTGTTCTAGAATGTGTTAAATTACCCCAAAGTGTAATATTCTAAACCCACCCTCAATAAACAAATAAATATTTCATTTTTGTCATTTTGTTCATTTATTTCATTCTGGTTTTGTAATTTACATTTATACAACTACTGTCATCTTTATGAATAACACTATTTTCCAAAAGATTATATATATATATATATATATATATATATATATATATATATATATATATATATATATATATATATATATATATACACTTTTATGAATACCAGTAAATTAATGATAACAGAAGCTGCTATGAGAAAATAGTATTATTTTAATATTAACTTTTTCCACATTCATGACAAAATTGCTTGCTTTCATTGTTGGAGATCTCTATTTTGTTCAAATCAAATATTTATCCCGCCTTAATTTGTAGTTTATTCTGTCAGTGGGCCAAAAAATAAAATAAATTCAAACTGGAATGATTTTTCTGTTCCCAGGCATTTAAATTTAAATTTTGTCGGAAAGCGCAGGGGGTGCCAAAAAAAAAAAAAAAAATCGTCAGAGGATTGCCAGTTGGATGGAGGACAGATCCTGCAAAAAGTCAAGGTAAGATAACTGATAAATATGGCCTTTTGTTAGCAGTTGCTTCATATTCAGTTAATCCGCATGTTATTTTATTTAGAGATATAATTTAGCTAATATTAGTAGGCCTATGCTTTGTGTTTGAAGATAAGTATTTTGTTTAACTCAAGATCTATTAAGGTTGTTACAATTAAAGTGAAATGCAAATGTACTTATATGATCCACTGATCATATAAGTCTGATCTGATCATTGGCACGAATGTAATCAAATTCCTTGCCTATCGCATGAAAAGTAGCAGTGATTACTGAAGACTTGTTTCTAATCACAGTGTGGAACCGACGGCAGGATGTGAGCAGTTCCTAGATGTTATGGCCAACACGTGTCGATGGAAGGGTTCAGAGCTGCCAGACAAGGTGGGAACCATCAAGCTTCAGCAGAGTGTTACCCTCTTAGCAAAGCAGGAACATCTTGTCTGGGGGAAGTTGCCCAAAAATGTCCCCAGGGAGCACAGTTGTAGTGGAGCCAACAACTTCGAGGTCTGTGTCACGAGACATCATGGTCGGACGGGTTGTCACGCCATTATGGGGTGATTGCTGGGTTCCTGTAAAAGTCACCAACTTCTCTTACAAGCCAGTCACCCTAAAGAGGAACCGCAAATTAGCAGATGTGTTCCCGTGTGTTGCAGTGAAAGATTTCAAACTTTTCCAAGGGCTGAGTCGAGCTGAGGTGGTGGCGAAGGAGAATCAGCGTTCACCTAATTCATCAGTTGATTTCAGGCATAGATTGGTAACTGTTGGTCTCGCTGATCTTGACATCCAGTCTTGCTCTGTCAGCCATGAGTCAAAAGAGAAATTAGTCAAGTTACTGGAGAAATACAACAATGTTTTTTTCCAAGCATGCATTGGACTGTGGCGAAGTGAAAGGGTTTGTTCACCGCATTCGGCTAATGGATGAGCGTCCATTCAGACTCGCTTATCGTAGAATGCCGCCAGCACACTACCAGAAGTTGTGGCAAGTTTTGTCCCAGATGGAAGAACAAGGGATAATTAGGAAGTCTGTAAGCGAGTATGCTTCCCCGTTAGTTCTAGTGTGGAAGAAGGATGGCAGTCTGAGGATATGCACAGACTTCAGATGGTTGAATGCAAGGACAATAAAGGATGCTCACCCACTTCCACACCAGTCTGACTGCTTAGCTGCCCTGGGCGGAAACACTCTTTAGCACCATGGACCTGACGTCAGGATTCTATAACATACCCATGCCCAAAGAGGACAAGAAATATACTGCATTTACGACTCCTGTAGGGCTACACGAGTATAATAGGATGCCACAAGGGCTATGCAACAGCCGTGTTTCCTTAATGCGGATGAAGGTAAGTGTTGCGGCAAAAATACGTTAACTCCATTGCATTTCTGAATAAGAGACAAACCTTAGCCAATTGAGTCTTTATAAAAATTTAATTCTTGCAAGAATGAATCCACAGTTGGAGCAACCATGCTCATGGTGACCACAAGTGTAAACTGCTAAAGCAAAGGAAAGCACAAACTTTTATACCCTCAATGTTTTAACAACCCCCCTCAGTAATTTTCCATACATCTGGTGAAGGTCGCCTAAAGCAAGAGGTGAGACAAAATACACAAATGGTCCCCTTACTGACTTGGAACTCATTTGAATTAAAAGCAAGAAACACAATGGTCCTAATCTGTAAAAAGCATGTTAATTAAATATGCAGGTTTTGAAACCCGCCCAGACAGAGTATCACCTACTCCTAATCAGCATAACTATTCAAACGCATTGATGCCAGTCAGGAACTCCAATTTCAAGAGCCATAAAAGACAAAAGGGACAACGTCTGGGCTCCCAAAGGTGGGGCCTCATTGGTCTGACTCATTTAAAACATAATAGACAAAAACAGGTCTGGAAGATTAAATCTTCTGTGATTAAATTTTTCCCCAACAGTAAGCATCTTTGGAGACTTAAACTTCAGCAGTTTATTATGTTACCTTGACGACCTGTTGGTGTTCGCTCCGAATGAACAAGAAGCATTGGAAAGATTAGAAGTCGTGTTCAGTCGTCTGAGGCAGTACAATCTTAAGCTGAGCCCTAAGAAATGCCACCTACTGAGAACTTCTGTAAAATTCCTGGGTCACATTATAGACGGAGATGGAGTTTCTGTAGATCCTGCTAAAGTTGATGTTATCTCTAAGCTGTCCAAGTTTGACTTGATGGAAGATGACAGATGTACTCCATTAGTACAGAGAATTAAGTCAGTCCTTGGTATGATCTTATATTACCAACATTTCATTCCTGGATGCTCTGCTTTGGCAAAGCCACTTTTTGCTCTCACGGCGGGGCAGAGAAGGAAGCGTGGAAGCAAGGGAGAAGCTAAAGCAGGAACTTATAGGAAGCTCAAGCCCACAGATTGGACTGAGGAATGTGATCACGCATTATGTAACCTCATGGAGAGCTTGCTTAAAAGTGTGGTTTTAGTACACCCCGACTTCACTCAACCTCTGATTCTTGCAATCAATGCTTCACTGGATGGGTTGGGAGCAGTACTATCTCAAGTGCCTGCAGTTGAAGAGTGAGCTCGCCCAATCAAGTTCGCGAGCAAGACCCTAAACAGATCGCATAGGAACTATCCAGTTCATAAGCTTGAGTTTCTGGCACTCAAATGGAGTGTGTGCGAGAAATTTAGCCACTGGTTAAAAGGTCGAACATTCACAGTCTGGACAGACAACAGTCCGCTCACGTATGTTATGTCCAAAGCGAAACTCAATGCTTTGTGAGCAACGTTGGGTGTCCAAATTGGCAGCTTACACTTTCAAACTGAAGCATATAGCAGGGAAAAAGAACATAGTGGCGGATGCTTTGAGTAGAGACCCCTTCGTCAAAACTGTGAGTAGCAGGCTAATGAAGGAGAGTTATCGCGGTTTACTTGTGGAAGCGGAGGAGTTTGATGGAGATGGAGTTCGGGATGCTTTTCGTCAAGGAGCTCAGAACTTGCAGATCTGCCTCCAATCTTGTACTGCTTTTCCTTCTGACTGCGCCGCTGTCCAAGCCTGTTTAAGTTTACATAATCAGTGGGAAGAAACATCAAAAGCAAGAGCTGTACAGCTAAGTCAGTCTTATCAAGATTTAGTTCCAGCTAGTGTTGATACCCTTCCAACGATCCCTGCAGATGAAATTTGTGAATTGCAGGAGGCTGATTCAGTCATTTCAAGGGTGACATTCTTTTTGAACTTAAAGCATTTTACATAGGGGTGAGAAAAGGCCAACATGAGTTCCAGAACTCTCTTCAGAAAATAGGACAAATTAAAGATTGAGGATGGAAAACTCTACAGAGTCACACAAGATCCACATAGTAAACAGAAGCGGTATCAGCTGGTCTTACCTTCTAGTCTTAAGGGCCAAGCTTTAAATGGTGTGCATGATTCGGCGGGTCATCAAGGCCAAGCGAGAACCATCCATCTAGCCTGCCAACGCTTCGACTGGCTGAGAATGGAGAAAGATGTTTGCGAATACATCAAGTGCTGTCAAAGATGCATTCTGGCCAAAGCTCTCGAACCATCTGCGCGAGCCCCACTTGAAAGTATTAAGACTTCTATGCCCATGGAGCTGGTATGTCTCGATTTCTGGACTGCGGAGGATGGGAAGAAACGCTCAGTTGATGTGCTCGTTCTGACAGATCATTTCACGAAGTTGGCTCATGCCTTCCCTTGTGCAAATCAGTCTGCAAAAGAAGTTGCAAGGAAACTGTGGGACCGCGTATTATGTGTGTATGGATTCCCGAGTCGCATATCCACACTGACCAGGGAGCCAACTTCAAAAGTGCTCTTCTAGCAGAGTTGTTAAAACTATCAAGGGTCGCTAAGTCTCACACCAACGCTTACCACCCCATGGGAAATGGAGGGGTAGAGAGGTTTAATCGAAACTTGGGAAGTATGCTCCGAACCCTGCCTCTGAAAGAAAAGCACAAATGGCCAGAGCAAATACAAACGCTGACCTTCGCCTACACCGCTACAGTCCATGAGACAACAGGATACGCTCCATTTCAGCTCATGTTCGGCCGTGTACCAAGATTACCGGTGGACGTTATGTTCAGACAGGCGCTACATGACCCCGTAGTTGTTGATCACAGTACTTACCTGAAGTCGTTGATGTCATACCTCTATGAAGCAGCTGAGATTGAGCAGCGACACTCTGAAAAAGAGCAGCATAAACAGGCAAGAGGTTACAAAAAGAAAGTCAGGGGGACATGCCTGAATATTGGGGACCGTGTGCTGGTGGCGAATAAGGGAGAGCGAGGAAAGAGGAAACTAGCAGATAAGTGGGACCCAGCAGTGTACACTGTAGTGGACAGAAACCTGCAGGCACTTACAAGCTGAAAGATGAAAAAGGGAGTGTGAGGATAGTGCACAGGAACCTGCTGTTGGATATTAGTTTCCTACCTGTTAAGTCGCCTGGTGAAGAAGGAAGCATTTTACCTCCTGCAGTGGAGTCAGAGAGTGACTCAGGTAGCGTCAGAAGTGAACTTGTGTGGATGACTTTGAACCAACAGACCTAGAGGAGAGAACCAGGAGATGGGTTAATGGGGACTCTCAAGACTCTGAAAGCCTGGTAGTTCAAGACTCTGCTGTTGAGGAAGCTTTAGGAACAGACTCAGTCCAGGTGGAAAAGAGTCCAGTGATCAGTTGCAGACTGAAGAGAACAGTAGCAGAGTGAAGTTAAAAGCCAGTCCAACATCTCATCTTGACGTTAACCTTGACTGTGACACAGATACACATACACAAATTCTGACTGACATTCATACTGACACCCAAGTTCCAGTTCCTGACATTCAGGGTGTTAGAACACGAGCAGGCAGAGTTGTTAAGAAAGTGAACAGATTAAGTCAATGGTTCAGAACCCCTTTTACCTCCAAGGTGTAGGAAGTACACTGAAAAAGAAATCTGGTTAATTTCTTTCTCTGTTTTAAAGAAGTATTCTGTTTTCGTTTTTTGTATTGACGTGAAAAGACATTTTGATTCCAAATATGAAATATGAAGGCCAGGTCCTATTATGGTGTACAAGGCATCGTAATTTTCCAAGATTATCTTAGGCTTGATCCCCCTGAGGTTTTTCTTGACATATTAGTAGGTAACTCGCAAGTTGAACTAATTAATGTTTCATTATAGACCTGTACCAGTTGTTTGGTTTGGATTCAGTACAGATTTAAGTGAAATGCGGAAGGGGTGAATGTAACGAGTTAAAGTGAATTACAGAAGTTTGTAATACTTTGCTTTTCACTAAAATCCCTTTTATTCTTTTATTCCTGTTTTTCTTTGAGCGTTATTTGTTTATTTTACTGTAAACTTATAGTGGCTCTTATTTTGACACTTTCTTCTGCCGTTCTACTGACGCCATTTTCAAGTGAGTGCGCGCCTCTCGCCAGTTCACGTTGTATATTCTGGAGAGAGGTAACGTTAAGCGGTTTTCTGAGCTCGTCGAATTATGGACGAATTGAGTGTGTAAAGTGTATAAATATCTTATTATAAAATATACTGAGACTATTAGCAGTGTTATGATGTACGTTTTATAAATATGTAATTTGAGAATATAGTTATATCGAGTGGATCATGTTGTTGGCATGGTTTTGAGTCTCCTATTAACAGTTATGTCATATAACGTTAGGAATATCTTGTGAGATGTCCATTGGAGGGATATGACTTTTCTGCATAATCCACAGGTATTTGACTTTTATTGCTTTTTATGTTCTTGTACTGTGAATAATGCTACATTAATGTCTCAATGTTAGTGTTGATTGTTTCAATTGCTAAACAAAATGAGTTCACGTTGTATATGCTGGAGAGAGGCATATCTTGTGAAATGTCCATTGGAGAGATATGACTTTTGTACATAAACCACAGATGAGATCTGGCAAACTCCCCTTGATGAGCAGCAATGAGAGTGTCCTGGTCATCTATTAAACACAACGCAGAGAGAGAGGGGTTACATCTATTGGGTGAAGCTGCAATCTGTTGACAATCAATTATTGAGATTAATCAATCTATTTTAAGATTAATTATTTGCATTTTGCATAATATTTTTTTTTGCGGGCAGTTTGCAGCTCAGAGCATTGTCACGTTTTTTGTTGAGCTTATATATGACGCAATGTTCAAAAAGAGACACTATTTTATGTTCATGGCTAATTTATGTTTATTTGCACCTGTTCATATTTACAGATAAATTGCATAGTAATGTAAATAGCTTATAAATTAAAACTAATAAAAACCTATTAGAAGCTGCAATCATTATTTTTGATTATTGCTATTGATAATGATTATTATTTTGTTTTGTGTGGGTGAAAAGCAATTCATATTTTAGCTACTGACTAAACACGCTAAGAACCGTTTATTAATTAATTCATTTATTTTTGAAAATTAGAAAATCAAGAATACACACTCTTAAAAACTTAGTGATGACAAATCAAAACACCTCTGATTGGTCATGTGATCAGTGTTGCCAACTCTCGTAAGACAAATAAGCAACTTCAAAACAAGCCCAATATTATTATATTATTTATTTTCATTAATATCAATATTATCAATAGGTGAGTCTGCAACATATTAAACCGAAACCTCTCAGAGTTTGAAAAGCAAAAACGTGATTTTGCAAAAATCATGAACAGAAGAGGTTTGGAGATGAAAAAATAGAAAAAGTGACGTGAAGGCCAATTACGGTAACCCATAGTTGGAGCTAGTGCACCCATATCATTTATTCATCTTATTTATTTGACATGGACATAATTACATTGGATAATTATGTTTCCTTGCATAATTACATTAAGTGTTTTAGCACACATGCTAATTTCCAACACCTGTCCAAGGGAGGCTTTTTTTAAATAGGGTAAAAAAACAAAAAACAATAATAATAACAATACTGAAATGATAATAACGAAATAAAATAAATATATATTCCAATACAATACATTCCAAATTATATACATATAAAGACTATAGAGCAAAGAAAACAAGATCAGACAATTACCCTGCCAATCATTTGGAAGACTTCTGTACCTATGGTTAGATTTCCACATGACTATATGCATTTGGTCTGCTTGGGTGTTGTGCGTAGTCTCCTCGATTTGTGGATAGGAACTTGCGGCAAGTTGAATTATTGCATTTCATCCAGGCAAGTGTCTTTCATTTCATTTATGTTTTGGACCTTAAAGGGTTACTTCAGCGATTAGCATTAAGCTTTGTATCAGTAGAAACCCGGGAGTATATTCAAATTATCGTACTTTCCCCCCTCATATGACCCTGAGACGAGAGAATTATGTATTTTATTTCTGGAAAAAATCCTCCGATGACGCAAATATCGTCATTTTGCGTCATCTGAGGATTTTTTTTCCAGAGGCTGAAGACTACAGCCAGCAGGAGGCGCTATTTCCACATGTTTTCAACATCACACTCACAGCACTCGGCTCGCGGAGCTGCGGAGATTCATGTTAACGGAGCGGTGGAGACCAAAGTGAGTGTTTTAACTTTTCAAATGAACTTCCTATGAAAGTTAAGCTTCCAAAGACATGAGCTGAACACGCGCCAGACTGATCACGCGCTGTGAATGCAGCCGCGAATCCCGCGATTACCTCAGCTCGTGATGAATGTAATCCGTTCCTGCTGCGCGCATTATATCGAACAGACACAGTTTTTAATTGTAGCGTCTCTAACTGAACTGATTTTCTGAAAATGAACGCGGTGGGCAAGTGATCCAGTAATCCAGTAGCCGACTAGCCGTGCCTAGAGTAGGGCAGTGAAGCAGTGCGTTCTGGGAATTGTTGTCTTTGATCCCCATGAGACAAAAATACATTTTCTGTGTTTTCTCAGTCTAGAAGGCACCAAATTCAAAAATAATTTCACATTTCTTCTACATTAATGACCCAGTTTAAATACAGATTCATCTTCCCAGCGCTGAAGTACCCCTTTAATAACAGTCAATGTGATTTGTTACAGAAAATTGCTGGTGGACATAACGTACAGTGTCAAGTTTACTGTCACAATTAAGGTAAGCTGCTTATACATTTCATGCTGTAGACCAATATATAACGTTTCGTAAAATGTTTCTTTTATTTTTTTCAGGGAGCCTACTTAGTGACATTTTACTGCATGACTCATTATCAAGTGTAATTACTGTGTCATGGAGAGAGAAAAGTGGAATATCACTCGCAGCAATTTAAGGAAAAGGGCTATTAAAAGAGTCACCCAGTTGTTTGAATCTTTGAATGATGAGGACAGTAGTGTTATGGATTGTTCTAACGAAGAACATAGTGTTGAACATGAAGTAGTTACTTCAAGCTTTGTTTTGCCACCAATCTGTGGATCAGAGAGTGATGGGGAAAGTGACTCAACAAGTGGCGAGGATAGCCATATTGATAAAGGCAGGGATATTCCTAAAGATTTAGCTGGATGTTTAAGAGACTGGGCAACACATTTTAGCATTTCATTGATTGCTTTGTCTGCCCTTTTGTCAATACTGAAGACCCATCACTCATCTTTGCCAAAAGATGCAAGGATATTACTCAAAACACAGACTTGCCAAAGTATTGTTTACTTAGCGAGTGGATCATTCCATTATTTTGGCATACAGAAAATGTTCAGCCACATGTTTCAGAAGCTTGCGTCAGTTGTCCGGAGTCATCACAGCTTCAAATTGCAATTAAACATCGACGGTCTTCCAGTTTTTAAAAGTTCAGGTGTACAGTTCTGGCCAATATTAGGAATGCTCCAGGATTACAGTAGAAAACCTGTGCTGATTGCTCTTTACTGTGGGAGCTCAAAGCCTCCCTGTCAGAATATCTGAAGGATCTGGTCTGTGAGTTGAAATCTTTGAGCACTGGTTTTGTTGTTAACGGAAAGACCTTCTTTTTGACCGTGTGCTCCGTAATCTGTGATGCTCCTGAAAGAGCTTTTATTAAGGGTACTAAATCACACAATGGATACAGTGGCTGCGATAAATGTGTACAGTCTGGAATTTACATCAATAATCGCATGACATTCCCAGAACTTGATGCTAGAGTGAGAACCGTTGCATCTTTTTCAAATGCAGAGGATGAAGACCACCATGTACAACATTCCCCATTTTTGAGACTTCTGTACCTATGGTTAGTGGATTTCCACATGACTATATGCATTTGGTCTGCTTAGGTGTTGTGCATCGTCTCCTCGATTTGTGGATAGGAACTTCCTATTTCAATTGGAACAATTTCAGGCAAATTGCTTGCTCTCAAGAGTTACATACCCTCAGAGTTTGCTACGAGACCAAGGGCACTTGAGGAGAGGTTACGATGGAAAGCAACAGAACTTAGGCAGTTCTTACTATACACTGGTCCAGTAGTTTTGAAGGATGTGCTGTCTACTGAGGTTTACCAAAATTTTATGTTATTGTCTGTGAGCATTTACATCTTGGCAAGTCCAACATACTGTTTGCTACTAAATGACTTTGCAAACACACTACTTAGATCATTCGTTAAGCATTTTGGGAAACTCTATGGTCAGGGTTTTCTAGTATACAACATACATGGTCTGACTCATCTCAGTGATGATGTGAAGGTGCATGGCCACTTAGATTTAATATCAGGGTTTCCTTTTGAAAACTACTTAAAAAAATTAAGACATGAGGAAACTTTGAAAACCCATAAAAATTTAAAAACTGCACACAGATGGACCTGTTACGCAAGGATTCACAGGAGTGGTCTCCCAATTTAAGGAACTTTGAATTGATACGTTTGTCATCAAAACATCAGAGAGGGACAGATGTATCAAAGTAAATAATAAGATACTATTGGTTCAGAATATAATTGTCTTTGAGGGTGAGGAATACATTGTTTGCAAAGAATATAGGCACATTGCAAAGTTTTTGACTATCCAATTGACTCCACAGATTTGGGAATTTGTTTTGTGTCAGACCTGATGTGTTTGAAGTTAGATTCCAAGTGTTTCCGGTTGCCTTTGGAGGCTGGCTTCGTTGTCATTCCACTTCTACATGCAGACGCATCCTAAATTTCAGTCAAAGTGTGGTGTTTTGGTAGTTAAATCTGCTGAATTTTAAATATGGCAATATTTTTATTTTAAGAATAAAATTTTCATAATTTATGTGCAGATCAGCATCAGTGACATAGTCAAGCCTGCCTTCGATCCGTAGGTATGTATACCATATTTATACTTCTAATATCTTGGGTCTTAAATATGTATTGAGGACTTTTGTGTGCACTTAATTAAACCATCATTCACCTTTTTTAACACTTAAATATGACTTCTAATTAAGTTATAGAATGTTTACTATTTTATGTTTACTTACTTAATGCTAGTAACTTTTCGCATCTTTCTGTTCTAGGCCAGGTTTCATATTGTAGAGTTTTTGGAAACCCAAGAGGTTGAGGTGGTACCAGCAATGTGGGTTAAAGATGAAATCTGTCAATGGCCAACTCACTCCAGGCATGATGATTTAGTAAAGGACATACGAAGTCAGGAACGTCCTGGACACATGTGGGATGCATATCGTGTTAGAATTTTATATACAGCTGGTATGCACACAACATTTACCGATAGGTTTCACTGGTTTGAAAAATCATAAACTAATTATATTTCTTAACAGAAATCTACAAAGCTGCTGATCAAAAACTTCCTCAAGCGGAAACACACACTGACCTTCAAACTGCAGAGGAAGAGAGGGCATGACATTCCAAATGAAAAAGCGAAAAAGGCTGTAAGTACTAAAGTGCTGTTCTCTTTGTTGTACATGTTAAATATTACATCAAAATCTAATGTCAACATGTGTGAACATTTTCATGTTATCAAATAGAATATATTCTCAGAAATTGAGACTAATTTTATAGTCTCAACTATATAAATACATTATACTATTACACTATACACTATAAGTATTAGAACAAATATTTATATACAAAAATATAGTTGTATTGTTTTCCAGCATCATTAATTTTAATTGAAGTACATGAAATACAATTTATTTCAGAAATGGGCTGACTATTTGATCAGAGCAAAATATCTATTAATATTAAATTAGTGACTATCAAAAGAGTGTAAATTGTCAAAAGTCTGTTATCTTTCTCTAATGAATGTGTGTTTCTCATGAGTGTTTATGGCAAGTATTTTAGTAAGTATTTAAGAAAGTATTTAAGTATGTGTAAGTACACATGCCTAGTCCAGGGTTATGGCCATGATTATGTTGTGGGACTACTAAAATAAAGTGAATAAGATGTAAGTGCATTAACATTTCTGCAAATGCTTAGACTGGACTGGGTATGTAATATGCAGAGGGATACCCTGGACATTGGCCTTAATTACAAGCTAATCAAAGAAAAGGGTACAGCTGGGCAGATGAGGGCAGGAGCACAAAACATTGACACTTAAAGGGTTAGATCACCCAAAAATGAAAATTCTCTCATTAATTACTTAACCTAATGTCTTTTACACCCGTCAGACCTCCATTCATCTTCGGAACACAAAATATATTTGTGTTGAAATCCGATGGCTCAGAAAGGTCTTCATTTACACAATGTCATTTCCTCTCTCAAGACCCATAAAGGCACTAAAGTTGTGTTACAAAGCCCATCTCACTACAGTGATTCTACAATCATTTTATGAAGCGATGAGAATAGTTTTTGTGAGCAAAAAAAAAGGAAATTATTTGTATATTGATGGCCGGTTTCAAAATAATTTCGAACGTTATAAATCAGTGAATCAATTCATGATTCAGATCGCCAAAGTCATGTGATTTCAGCAGTTTGACACGTGATCCGAATCGACACGCTGATTCATAAACGATTGAAACTTTGTTTTGAAATCGGCCCATCACTATAGAAGTCGTTATTTAGTTTTTTTGCGCACAAAAACTATTCTCGTCGCTTCATAAAATGATTGTAGAGCCACTGTAGTGAGATGGGCTTTGTAACAACGTCTTTAGTGCCTTTATGGGTCTTGAGAGAGGAAATGACATTGTGTAAATGAAGACCTTTCTGAGCCATCGGATTTCAACACAAATATCTTCATCTGTGTCTGAAGATGAATGGAGGTCTTACCCTAATGTCGTTGGACACCCGTTAGTAATTAATGATTACAAATTTTTGGGTGAACTAACCCTTTAAGGGAAACTGGTGGGCAAGTAGGAGATAGTGCAGGAAATGTGAGACCTGGGAATGCCTGGGGCACAAGGGGAAAACAGGCAGGAACAACAGAATCTGAGACCCTACCAAACTAGACTGAGACTGATCTGTGAAATTAATTTAAATCAATTGTGATTTTATTTTCTGTCCCCCCCCATCACAAGACCAAACATTCGCTTTGAGAGTGACGGTGATGATGAAGCTACAGTCAAACAAACAAAGACATTGCCTCCAGCCCCAAAGATAAAAGGACCAAACTTTGATGTAAAGTCTGCAATAAGGAGACTTGTGAGGTTCAAAAGCCTGAACCTCACAAGCAGATGACAAGCCCAGCACCTGTGACAAGCCCTGTGTCCAGCCAGTCTGAAACAAGCCCTGAGTCCAGACGATCTGAAACAAGCCCTGAACCCAGTCAGTCTATGACAAGTTCTAAACGACAAGATGGAGGTCAAAGACTGTCCGGAACAACTACTTTAAGTGGTCTTGTTCGTAAGTGATTTACAGATTTTTTTGTATTGTTTGTCTGTAAATGACATAGAGGTACAGACCTGATTACAAAAAAAGTTGGGACACTGTACAAATTGTAAATAAAAACAGATTGCAATTATTCAGAATACAACATAGATGACATCAAATGTTTAAACTGAGAAAATTTATAATTTTAAGGGAAAAATAAGTTGATTTTAAGTTTAAATGCATCAACACATCTCATAAAAATGTTGGGACAAGGCCATGTTTACCACTGTGTGGAATCCCCTCTTTTAATAACAGTTTGCAAACGTCTGGGGACTGAGGAGACAAGTTGCTCAAGTTTAGGAATAGGAATGTTGTCCCGTTCTTGTTTAATACAGGCTTCTAGTTGCTCAGTCTTAGGTCTTCTTTGTCGCATCTTCCTCTTTATGATGCGCCCGATGTTTTCTATGGGTGGAAGATCTGGTCTGCAGGCTGGCCATTTTAGTCCCGGGTCCTTCTTCTATGCAGCCATGATGTTGTAATTGATGTAGTATGTGGTCTGGCATTGTCATGTTGGAAAATGCAAGGTCTTCCCTGAAAGAGACAATGTTTGAATGGGAGCATATGTTGTTCTAGAACATGGATATTCCTTTCAGTATTGATGGTGCCTTTCCAGATGTGTAAGCTGCCCATGCCACACGCACTCATGCAACCCCATACCAACAGAGTTGCAGGCTTCTGAACTGAGCACTGAGAACAACTTGGGCTGTCCTTGTCCTCTTTTGTCCAGATGACGTCGTCCCAGTTTTCAAAAAAGAACTTCAAATTTTGAGTCGTCTGACCACAGAACAGTTTTCCACTCTGCCACAGTCCATTTGAAATGAGCCTTGGCCCAGAGAAAAAAACCTGCGCTTCTAGATCATGTTTGCCCTGCCAATCTTGACTTCTGAGAGACACTGCCACTCTGAGAGGCTCTTTTTATACCCAATCATATTGCCAATTGACCTAATAGGTTGCAAATTGGTCTTCCAGCTGTTCCTTATGTACATTTTTCCAGCCTCTTATTGGTACCTGTACCGACTTTTTGAGAATGTGTAGGTCTCATGAAATCCAAAATGAGCCAATATTTGGCATGACATTTCAAAATGTCTCACTTTCAACATTTGATATGTTATCCATATTCTATTGTGAATAATATATAAGTTTGAGATTTGTAAATTATTCCATTCCCAATTTTTTTTGTAATCAGGATAGATATATAGATATAGATATTTGTATTTTTTTTTAAAAATCCCCTTACATAGATAAGACCTTTTGACCACAAACTGCTCCATTCAGCACAAATTTGGCCAAGCCGCTACGATAATGGTTTTATTATCCACTGTGGAGCTGACAATGCCGATCTTTGTAATGTAATACAAAGGCATCAGCCATTGCCTTGGTAATGGCTTAAAGTTTACAGACGACACGAGATATAAATAGCGACCTTCTGGAGGATGATCAGTTGTTTTTTTTTCAGTTTTATTATTAATTAGATTTTACATCATTCAAAATAGCACGCTTAGCCAGCTACAGAGAAACTCAGCCAGGCAACAAACAAATAACCAATCCTGAGTGGCGACGTCATGTCTGGTTAGCCAAACGTGTTGAGATTTCTGGCCCGAGGACGGTTTGTAATTGTGCCGTGCAGTACCAGGTTCAAGAATAAACAGATCTGGAACTGGTCCACTGTTCTCAGAACCATTCTGCCAGAGCAGTGGAAAAGTGGCTTTAAATACCCCTTTCACATATACATTACTTTATCTATCATGTTTAAACACCTTTTTAAAGTATTATAAATTGTTTTCATTTCATCAGATGTATAGAAACATCTTGTAATTTCTTTATGTATGCATGTTGTTTTTATTTTTAGCTCTTCTGCATAGAGTTCTTACAAATCAAGAAATGATGATGGATCAACTCAAAGTTATTCTGATGACCATGCAGAAAACTGTAGAACCTGCTTGTGAGCAGGATCCCCTCGAGAGAGATGTACTGCCACTAAAAGATCCTACCTGGCTCTGGAAAACTGTCTGAGGGAAAAGGCTGACCTCAAAAACAAATGGTAAATAACACTTTGTCTTGCCAACTTACCAACATATTGCATAAACTATTGCTCAAACACAATTATTATTATACATTTTTAAACAATTATAAAAACCTTTTATGGCATTGTCTCCAAGGACTAAATATTATAAAATGCCGTAGATCTTAACACAGAAATTGTAGGAAAACCGAGCCCGATATCACGAAAATGCGTATCAATAGTACGAGTGTGCAATCTCGTAGAATGTATACGCCAAAACTAATTTTGGCGTGCATATGGTACGCCGTTTTTGGCGTGCATATAATCGCACTTTATGGCGTATTATATGTACGAACCCCCCACACCCCCACCCTCACCCTACCCAAAAGCGTGTCATATACATATGCACCATATCATACCACAGTATCATATGCACGCCAAAAACGGCGTACCATACGCACGCCAAAACTCATTTTGGCGTATACATTCTTCGAGATGGCACACTCGTACTATTTATACGCATTGTCATGAGATTGTGTTGGAAAACCGCCAACATGTTAAGGGTAATTAAGAAAACAGCCCTCACAAAAGAAAATTATACTTTATGTTCATTTTATGAAGTATATTTAGGTAAAGTTCAAGTATATTTAAGTATACTTTATGTAGTAAGTATACTAATATTAGGGATGCACCGATCCGATACTCAGGATCGGTATCGGGCTCTGATCCGCCATTATTTGCCAGATCGGGTATCAGTCAGTCAGGACAGATCCAAATTCGATACTGTGCGTATAATATTCTGTGTTATTGTTAAGCCCCAGTGCCCCACAAAAGCCACAATTTTTTTTAAATCATCATCAACGATTTGTGCACTATATTATAAGTGTTCTAAAGCTGCTACATAGTTTAATGTGAGAACAGATGAATATTTAAGTCATTAAATTCAAGTTCATGGCAATGCATGCTTCCCTTCGCTGCGGCTGTCAGTCTCCATTCAGCTTTCAAACTGTCACGTTCGGTTACGACAGTCAACACGATGAAACTCAAGATGATTTATTGTTCCTGCTATTATGCTTGATCTGTAGATAACAGTCTTTGGTTTCTCATTAAATTACTTTATCTTGCTGCCGTTTATTGCTGTAAATCGTGTTACTTTGTACCAGGTGTATGTTAGATCACAACACTGGACTAGAGATTGTATTGTTTTTTACACACCGTAACAGAAATGTTAAACTGTTAAAAGAAACGGCTTATAAGAATACTGCATAGATACACTACGCAGCAATATATCTTGTTTTGAACTTCTCAATGCGAACATATTCTACATAGAATTTTTAAACAAAACTGCACTGGTATCGACAGATACTCAGAAATGTTAATATCGGATTGGAGCGGTTCTGAAAAAAATGGTATTGGTGCATCCCTAACTAATATCAACATACTAGTAGTAAGTGTACTATAAGTGTAACAGTAGTAAACTACTAGTTTAATAGGTTTATACTGCAAATATACTTACAAGTTCTCTCTTTAAGTAGACATAACATTATAATTATTACAGTTTACTATTTACTGTATATATTATTTTTGCACTAAGTATACTACTGTTCCTATTTAGGTATTAATTTGTATCAATTTATACTTGAAATATACCTGCAACTGTACTTTAAATATAAATATTTATATAAATAAAAAAAATATTTAAAACATTTGATTAATTTTCATTAAAAAACAACCCTTAAAAAAACCTTTAACAAAAAGCTGAGAAATTTGAGTACATCCGGACCTGATTCAGAATAATAATTGTAAAAAAATTGATGGAGTAGATTAAGTCCATCAACACCCCTAAATCTTAACAGTCATTTACAGGTCCTTCTAAAAACATTAGCATATTGTGATAAAAGTTCATTATTTTCCATAATGTTATAATAAAATTAAAATTTCATATATTTTAGATTCATTGCACACCAACTGAAATATTTCAGGTCTTTTATTGTTTTAATACTGATGATTTTGGCATACAGCTCATGAAAACCCAAAATCTAAAAACATTAGCATATCATGAAAAGGTTCTCTAAACGAGCTATTAACCTAATCATCTGAATCAACTAATTTACTCTAAACACCTGCAAAAGATTCCTGAGGCTTTTAAAAACTCCCAGCCTGGTTCATTACTCAAAACCGCAATCATGGGTAAGACTGCCGACCTGACTGCTGTCCAGAAGGCGATCATTGACACCCTCAAGCGAGAGGGTAAGACACAGTAAGAAATTTCTGAACAAATAGGCTGTTCCCAGAGTGCTGTATCAAGGCACCTCAGTGGGAAGTCTGTGGGAAAGAAAAAGTGTGGCAAAAAACGCTGCACAATGAGAAGAGGTGACCGGACCCTGAGGAAGATTGTGGAGAAGGACCGATTCCAGACCTTGGGGGACCTGCAGAAGCAGTGGACTGAGTCTGGAGTAGAAACATCCAGAGCCACCGTGCACAGGCGTGTGCAGGAAATGGGATACAGGTGCCACATTCCCCAGGTCAAGCCACTTTTGAACCAGAAACAGCGGCAGAAGCAACTGACCTGGGCTACAGAGAAGCAGCACTGGACTGTCGCTCAAATTTTGCATGTCATTCAGAAATCAAGGTGCCAGAGTCTGGAGGAAGACTGGGGAGAAGGAAATGCCAAAATGCCTGAAGTCCAGTGTCAAGTACCCACAGTCAGTGATGGTCTGGGGTGCCATGTCAGCTGCTGGTGTTGGTCCACTGTGTTTTATCAAGGGCAGGGTCTTAGAATTAGGTCAGCTAGCTATCAGGAGATTTTGGAGCACTTCATGCTTCCATCTGCTGAAAAGCTTTATGGAGATGATTTCGTTTTTCAGCACGACCTGGCACCTGCTCACAGTGCCAAAACCACTGGTAAATGGTTTACTGACCATGGTATTACTGTGCTCAATTGCCCTGCCAACTCTCCTGACCTGAACCCCATAGAGAATCTGTGGGATATTGTGAAGAGAAAGTTGAGAGACGCAAGACCCAACACTCTGGATGAGCTTAAGGCCGCTATCGAAGCATCCTGGGCCTCCATAACACCTCAGCAGTGCCACAGGCTGATTGCCTCCATGCCACGCCGCATTGAAGCAGTCATTTCTGCAAAAGGATTCCTGACCAAGTATTGAGTGCATAACTGTACATAATTATTTGAAGGTTGACTTTTTTTGTATTAAAAACACTTTTCTTTTATTGGTCGGATGAAATATGCTAATTTTTTTAGATGGGAATTTTGGGTTTTCATGAGCTGTATGCCAAAATCATCAGTATTAAAACAAAGTTGGTGTGCAATGAATCTAAAATATATGAAAGTTTAATTTTTATCATTACATTATGGAAAATTATGAACTTTAATCACAATATGCTAATTTTTTTAGAAGGACCTGTACCTCTTCATGTGTTTGAAATTCAATTCATTAATGTTAGGTCATTTTGATTTAACTGCTGTTTAATGTTCGCATTGTTTTACATTTGCGGAAACAAATCTGGTGATTCTGTACTCTTTCAGAAGATAGTAGATAGTAATAGTTCCCCCTACCATATAACAGTGCAATCATTGATAGCTGGAAAATTCAGTCAATGGTGGGGAAAGAGTAAAGCGGATTTGAAGTAAATTCTTATGTACATTACCAGTGGACTAGCCTACACAAAACATCTGGGGCCGTATTCACAAAACATTTTATCTTACCACTAAGAGTTCTCCTAAATGGCAGTAAAGGTCCTTATTTAAGAGTTTTCTCTTAAAACCTATTCGCAAAGCTGCTGAGAGCAACTTTTACTAAGGAATAAAGAGAAGTCTTAAGCTAAGAGTAAAGGCGGTGCTGACATCGTTGCTATAAATGATGTCACACTAACTATGACCACAGTGATTGGCTGATAGGGGAAGGGTCTCTGTCAGTGATTTAATTAATTATAGAAATATTTTGTTCAACGAGGTTTCATGTAGCCATATTCAAAGAAAGATTTTAAAAAGTAGGTGTCACTAATTAAACTATTATACTCACCTAATTGTCAGCCTCTTACATGTCTGCGTCTCAAGAGATTGCAGAATTCAACCAAAAATAATCTTTTATAAATAAAGTTTTTGAGGAGCATGATCAAACTGTCTAATCAACACGAGAGGAGATATATATCGAGAGAGAAATTATATATATATATATATATATATATATATATATATATTATATATATAATTCAGAGCAAATAACTTCAGATAAATGTTTTTCAAAATCAAATATTTCAAAACTAAGTATTCTGTGGCTGTTAAATTTCAAAGAATTATTTTCTCTTATTTGCTGCCATAAAAGTGTTATTTAATTATTTTTTTCAAATGAATGTATTTTTTAAATAGACAAGAGCAATTAAAATAGTAAGAACCTATAGTAAATGACCTGTTATTTTGTTTATGTAACAGAGATCCCCAGGGAGGCGAGGTTGAGAGAACCCAAGTGCAGTTAACTGAACTGACTTGCACTGACTTGACAACCATGGGTTACCCATTCATTCAATAACAGACAAAGACACACAGCAAACATGAGGGCTTAAATAGACAGACTAATGACTGGACAAGGGACACCTGTGAACATTGATCAAACAATGAACCAATGACATGACAGAACACAAGACAAGGGAGCACATGGCAGGATCACATGACAAAACAAAGCACGCCTAAACAAAGCAAACTCAAAAACATGAACATAAAACATGCAAATTAACCAAAACCAATACACCCTGTGACAATTTATGTGTCTAATATATATATATATATATATATATATATATATATATATATATATATATATATATATATATATATATATATATATATATATATATATATATATATATATATAAACATTGGTCAGTCTTTCTCGACACCTTGCAGCTGTATATCGCTCTTGTAATTGATGGACAGACATGGGAGCACCTTCTTGATTTACATAAACGTTGATATTTATCCATCGATTTTTAAATTACCTTTTTCAGATAACTGCATTAAGCTTCATTGGAGGTGTTGACATTAAGGATAGCGTTTGGCGGGTTATGAAGCACTGTTTTACCAACTCCCTTGCCAAACAACTCAACTGGTGTGGTATCAATGGCAAAACAGCTTTCCACAGACTGCAAATGAAAGATGTCATTACTGGTATGTGTTACATTTCAATGTCATCAGTCAGGGATGTTGATGTTGTCATATAATTGATCAACTGAAGCCAGTAAACAATATTTTTTTGTATTCTCTAAAGCTTTCTTTTGTTTAACTAAAATATATGCAGTGTAATAGGACAGGTGTTTTCAAACTTTATGATAGCAATGACCCCCACATATGATGAACATTTTTTGAGAGACCCCCTTCCTAAAATCCATCACTAGATTTGTATGTATAGGGAAAAAAACATTTAAACTGTTAGGTAAATAGTAAGTGTGACATAATAAATACAACTTATTTTTTTCCAAAATTAAATTGGCTATACTTTATTTTAGATGCCTGAAGAAGAACGTTTTAATTTAGAAATGATTTATATTATCAACTTTCACAATAAATGTATGTTAGGAGTGTCAGTACTGCGTTAAGAACCTTACAACCCCAGTGAGCAAGATAAAGAGGACTATGGCGAGAAAAACTCGCTAGAAAGATACAAAGCAAACATTTTCAGTTCTGTAAAGTATGTATACGGAGAGAAACAGTACTGAAACAGATTGTTCAGTAGATTTCATCCATTTTTGCTTTGTCTTTGTACTCTCTGAAATTTTCTGGGGATCACTTAGAACCTTCTGAAGGACCTCTGGGGGTCCCCAAACCCCATTTTGAAAACCCCTGGTTGTTGGATTTTGAGAAAAGACAGCAGTTCTAGCGGAAAATTGTGGCTGGACGATACAGATGCAGTCCAATCTTCCTAGCAGGCATCAAACTTCTTCCTGTTGAGCATCTGGAAGCAAAGGTTCTCCCGTAGCCAAAATGTTCTTAACACTGGTGCTGGGAAAATATGTACTTAAAGGGTTAGTTCACCTAAAAATGACATTTATGCCATTAATGACTCACCCTAATGTTGTTCCACACCCGTAAGACCTCCGTTCATCTTCGGAACACAGTTTAAGATATTTTATATTTAGTCCTAGAGCATATGCATGTGAATGCACACTATACTGTCCACGTCCAGAAAGGTAATAAAAACATAATCAGAAGTCCATATGTGACATCAGTGGGTTAATTAGAATCTCTTGACGCATCGAAAATACATTTTGGTCCAAAAATAACAAAAACTACGACTTTATTCAGCATTGTCTTCTCTTCCCTGTTTGTTTTCAATCCTCAAATAAAGATTTGCACGGTTATGAATCAATATGCTGAGATTCTAACTAACCCACTGATGTCACATATGGACTTCTGATGATGTTTTTATTACCTTTCTGGACGTGGACAGTATAGTGTGCATACACTTGCATATGCTCTGTGTTCCGAAGATGAACGGAGGTCTTACGGGTGTGGAACGACATTAGGGTGAGTCATTAATGACATAAATTTCATTTTTGGGTGAACTAACCCTTTAACTGACGCTTGGGTCCCCTACTTGGGTACTAAGATTTTAAAAGTTGTGATCCATCCATGCCTTTAAAATTTTCTTTACTTTAAGGAACTGTCAGAAAAAACAGACTGACAGCTACAGCCACAGATCAAGAGATAGAACTCTATATAAAAAAATGGCTTCACCTTGCAAGTGACCGAGATGGAGGGAGAAGAGAAAGAGAGAAACGAAAGAGCCTCCAAGACACCCGTAAGTCAGTTACATTGTGTTTTTGGTATATGTGTGTAATAATTTGTATTATTCCATGGTCAAAGTTTCCTCTAAGCTGTGTGTGTGTGTGCGGATTCGTGGCTTGGTTAAGTGGTGGAAAAAAAAAGATGAATTTATCTCACAAGGGGATTGTTTAGGTATCCTAATTGCCATTAAAAAGTTTGGAGAAAAAAACACTGAAAAAAAAGTCTCAGTCAACCTAACGTGCATTTAGTGACTTCTGAATTAACTGCTTTTTTCCCCCCAAATATCATTTAATAGCGCCTTCATTTTCGGATGGTGCAGCCCTAGCTACTGAAAAAAGTGATACAAAAAAATATATATATATATATATATATATATAGAGAGAGAGAGAGAGAGAGAATTTTTTCTTCCTGATTTTCTTTTCTTTTTCTTTAATTTAGCTTCTAAATAGTTTGTGTGTGTGTGTGTGTGTGTGTGTGTGTGTGTGTGTGTGTGTGTGTGTGTGTGTGTGTGTGTGTGTGTGTGTGTGTGTGTGTGTGTGTGTGTGTGTGTGTGTGTGTGTGTGTGTGTGTGTGTGTGTGTGTGTGTGTGTGTGTGTGTGTGTGTGTGTGTGTGTGTGTGTGTGTGTGTGTGTGTGTGTGTGTGTGTGTGTGTGTGTGTGTGTGTGTGTGGGTGTGTGTGGTGTGTGTGTGGGTGTGTGGGTGTGTGTGTGTGTGTGTGTGTGTGTGTGTGTGTGTGTGTGTGTGTGTGTGTGTGTGTGGGGTGTGGGTTGTCCCCACAAAGATGGCATTATCCAAAATCCTTGTCCTTGTGGGGACATTTTTTGGTCCCCACAAGGAAAACATCTTCTAAATTACACTAAGTGATGTTTTTTGAAAATGTAAAAATGCAGAATGTTTCCCGTGATGGGTAGGTTTAGGGTCAGGGGCAGTGTAGGGGGATAGAAAATACGGTTTGTACAGTATAAAATGCATTACGCCTATGGAATGTCCCCATAAAACATGGAAACACAACATGTGTGTGTGTGTTTTGCACATCAACACCATTTTATAATCAGCGTTCTATTTCTGAGTCAAATTTTTTTTTTTTTGTATCCATTAAAGGCCTGCAGGGGTGCAATGATGCTGATGGGCCCATTCAAGGAGGTCAATAAATCCCTGGAAGTTTGGATGGTTTCTACTGCCTAAGTTCTGCAGTGTCTGTACAGGAATCATGCTTTACTTTTATAAAATGTCTACATTTCTGCAATTATGTTGCATTTGTTTATTATTCTGTTTTGTTTTTGTTTGTTTTTTTTTTCTTTTTGTTTTTTTGCCATGTTTACATTGCAGTTTTGGAAATGCAATGTTTTTTTTGTTTTTTTTGATAATCTGAACATTTAGGGAGGTTTCACTAAGTTTCCAAAGTTTTAATGGCACAGTATGCACACACTAATACACACAATTACAGTTTATTTGGTTCATTATTGGCTAACATGTGGCTGTACTATGTATTGCTGTTTTGTTTGTTGTTTTGCCAGGCACTCCTGAAGATATTATTTGCTTCCCCTTTCTTGTTTTTGTTAGTGAAATTCAATAAACTGTTTACTTTTCCCAACTCAAGCAATTGTGTTATATTTCTGGGTCAGAGAACTGAAGTTATACCTCCATGTTTTGTGTTTTATTTTAGCTTATGTTATCGTTTTTGGTTTCATTTAACCTGTTACTCCAAGATTTGGCAAACAGGAGTGGACCGCCCAAGTGCAACCATTCCATGTGGTATGTGGGCCAGAGCAAGATGTCAGATCTAGGGAAGATGTGGGCCAGATTAAAAATAACTGTTGGCCAAATTTGGGCCAGTTCTTCTTCATTTGTTTTGTTATCGGCTGAAATGCGGCAATGCTATGGCTCCCTTGTGGCCCGAATCTGGCAAACAGGAGTGGACCACCCAAATGCCATCATTCCATGCAGTATGTGTCCCAGAGCAAAGTGTCAGATCAGGGCCAGAATAAAAATGAGCTGATGGCCAAATTTGGGCCACTTCTGCTTCATTTGTTTTGTTCTCGGCTGAAAGGTGCCATTGCTATGGCTCCCTTGTGGCCCGTATCTGGCAAACAGGAGCGGACCACCCAAGTGCCATCATTCCATGCAGTATGTGGACCAGAGCAAGGAATAAGAACTGGGCCAGATGTGGGCCAAAATAAATATGAACTGTTGGCCAGTTCCGGGCCAGTTCTGCTTCTTTTGATTTGTTCTCGGTTGACATGCGGTCTTGCTATGGCTTTCTTGTTTTTCAGTGTTTCACAAAGCCTCGCTCTGCCCACCACTAGATAAAAGTCACTCAAACCCACATAAAACTCACAAGACAATAAATACAATAATGTTGTATTGCGGGCTATGTGACATCAAAACTCGGGTTTTACGGCCGTTCCAGTGTACTTTCACTGGTAGAAGGTTGGAAAAACAGAGGTTACTGGTTGCCTGGAATGCGGCATTAGTATAGAATACATAAAATGTCATCAGCATTCCCTAGTGGTAAACAAAAAGACCAAGAAGAATCACACTTTGGCAGTTTTAGGTTGCGGATGTGGCGAAAGAGGAAGGGAAAGGATCCTGAGTTAAAGGGTACTTCAGCGCTGGGAAGATTAATCTGTATTTAAACTCGGTCATTAATGTAGAAGAAATATGAAATTATTTTTTGAATTTGGTGCCTTCTAGACTGAGAAAACACAGAAAATGTATTTTTGTCTCATGGGGATGAAAGACAACAATTCCCAGAATGCACTTTGCTGCCCGAGGCTGCCCTAGGCTTACTGGTTTACTTGCCCACCTCGTTCATTTTCATAAAATCAGTTCAGTTAGAGACGCTACAATTAAAAACTGAACCTGTCTGTTCAATATGAGTGAGTCGATTGAGTGTCACGGCCGTCACGGCACAAACGCAGCAGGATCGGATTACATTCATCACATGAGCTGAGGTAATCGCGGGATTCGCGGCTGCGGCTGCATTCACAGCACGCGTTCAGTCTGGCGCATTTTCAGATCATGTCTTTGGCTCCGTTTACATGAATCTCCGCAGCTGCCCGAGCCGAGTGCTGTGAGTGCAATGTTTAAAACATGTGGAAATAGCGCCCTCTGCTGGCTGTAGTCTTTAGCCTCTGGACAAAAACTCCTCCGATGATGCAAAATGACGATATTTGCGCCATCGGAGGAATTTTTCCAGAAATAAAATACATAATTCTCTCGTCTCAGGGTCATATGAGGGGGGGAAAGTACGATAATTCGAATATACTCCTGGGTTTCTACTGATACAAAGCTTAATGCTAATCACTGAAGTAACCCTTTAAGTAACCCCCGTTAGCCGATTAAGGGTTAACTCACAGTAAAAAGGACAATGGCAGACTAGAATTTAGGCCAGATTAATACCAATTCGAAGAAAATAATGTGATTTAATATTTATTGCCTAAGGTAGCTTTGGTTTTTTTTTTCTTCAGATTTTGACAGAATACACAAATTGTGTATGTCAATGACACTGTATAGAAGGCAAAAAACAAAACAAAAAAAACAAAGCGAAAAATGTAAATTAAAAGTGTATAAATTAGGGGAGTAACGATACACCAATCCCACGGTTCGGTTCATATCCAAGTTTTGGAGCCATGGTTTGGTTCTGTTTGCTGTGGACTGGAGGCAGGGTTCATGCAGGACACCAGCAATAATAGGCCTAACACTAGATTCACTTCTAACTTAATAATAACCACAATAGTTTAACTTATCAACTTTATCTTAATTAACTTTATACATTGGCTTCACACACACACACACACACACAAACACACACACCTCACACACATCACATACACACACACACACATGTCTGGTTCACTATCTTTGTGGGGACTCTCCATTTTTATACCGTACAAACGGTACATTCTATTCCCCTACACTGCCCCTGCCCCTAAACCTACCCATCACTCACACACACACACACACTGCCCCTGCCCCTAAACCTACCCATCACAGGAAACATTATGCATTTTTACTTTCTCAGAAAAACTCATCCTGTGTGGTTTATAAGCCTTTTGAAAGGTGGGGACCGCTGGCTGGTCCCCACAATGTAGATGATCTCAGGTTGTACTATTCGTATGGGGACATTTGGTCCCCACAATGTAATATAAACAAGGGCCTATAAATTAAAGGCAAAAACAAAACAAAAAGTGCAAGTATTGGTGTTAATTCCAGTAAACTATCAGTAGTAGAGGGCAATCTTCTCCAGCATGCAACTCGGTGTGATGCAGCTTCACATTTTCTATAGCCTATGTGAGCAGAAGCTGTGTTTGTCCTTGATCCTAACTTGTTTTTCGTCACGTAAAACAACTAACGGTAAAACAAGTTTCCATTAAATAACTACTTAATCATGAATAATATAATTTTTAGTTTAAATAAAATACAGAAACTGAAAAGGATTAATAAATAATTACTGATACAAAAACATTAGAAATTACATTTATTTATTTTGATGCAGGCCGAGGCACAGTTTAGGATGGGTTCGAGGAGGCGCTAAAGTAATTTATTCACATTTTATCTATCTTAAAATATAAATGTGTTTTAATGTCAGCACTATCATCTATGTCTAAAGTTTTGAAGTCGGTCAGGTAAAACAAAGAGTTTATTGATGCAGTTCAGTCAGTTTGCCACTGTGTTCATTCATTCATTCATTTATCATTTATTCCAGGCAATGGCACAAAAAGTACAAGGTAGACAAATTATAATTTAAGTCATATAGTGCAAGGAAAACAAAAAAAACAAACAAAAACAGAATATAAAGTGTTCAATTATGACTATCGAATTCTGCCTGAAAGGGAGTGGGAAGAAGACTACTTATTTAATCCCACCCCAGTTAAACAATACTCCCACCAATACTCCTGACACACATAAATATTAAGTAGTGACTAAGTTGTAACTTAATGTCCCTTTATGTCAAAATTATAGGCTTAATTATAACTTACACACTGCTGAAGCCCCAGGCCCAGACACTTCAGTCACTTCTGTTGTTTTTGGACTTTTTCTTTTTTTTTTTCCTTTCATGGTTTGGTGCTGGTGTTTAGTGATGATCATTTTAACAAAAGCTTATACTTATGTAATAAATAACGTCTGATAGGAAAATAAAAATTTCCTCTGTTTAGGAACATTTTCAGCTGATAAAATATAATCATTTCCAATGGCTGTTGTAAACATACGTAACAGCAGATGGCGCTGTTGCTGATACTTTGAAGCTTTTCCATGCACAATCAGGGAAAGCCAGAGCTTCATGAGGGTTTATTTCTGTTTTACACAGGGTGAACTATTCCTTTAATATGGCTGTTAAGTACCACCCACCAATACTGTCTTCAACAAATCAGGGACGTCATGTAAACTAATTCATATTCATGAGCCAAGCAGTCACTGTATAGTTCACATGGAAACTAACCATTTAAAGAAAACACCCTTGGACTATCAGGCTACTTTTACAATTGCATATCTTTAAAATCATGCCTTCAAAAAATAAAATGGAGCGTGAAACTCGGGAACAATACTGTAAGTTATTTTTTAATACTTCTTGGCATTTGTTTTTTCACTGAGATAATATAAAAATAATATATAAACAACTTATAAATATAATTTAATTTATGCCTTAATAATGAGGAAAACAATTATTACATTGACAGAACATTTTAAACGACAGAACGGCACGTCTTTTGTCTACTTATAGCTTAGATAGTACAAAACAATTGCAATGTCCCACTAAATGTTAATAGGATATAAGGGCACAATCGCTGTAAAACTCTCTGTGGATGAGCTCATGAACTGCTGAAATAAATTAAAAGAAGAAAAAGAAACAAAACAAGAAAACCCACATAAACGCTTTTTGGATTGTTATAATCAGTGAACCTGTGGTCATTTGCTATAGCTAGCAAGCACTGTTCACAAAAATGCTTTATTTAGCCTATCTGCATATGTAAAATTGTAGTTGTTGAGGGAAAAAAGATTTGTGATTGTTGAATGTTAAAATTGTATCATGGGGCCACAGGTATATATCTTGCAATTTTACCTTGTTGATTTACTTAGTCTTATTATTATTAATGCTATTTTATTAATTTAAATTTAAATATTAATAATTAGCATTAAATGGGTCGCATATTTTTAAATTACAAATGATGACATAATGCTTTTACAGTTCACAGGGATAGATCATTACGGAAGTTTTTTACGGTTCTGTGTCTAATCCTGTGTTGTCTGGTAAGTTCATCTATCATCTATCCATCAACTGCTTCTTTTTTTTTCTACAGGCCTCCTTAAATCTTCAAATTAAAAATCAATAATGCTTAATCAAACTAAAATAGCATATACAAAATAATGTGTACCATGCGGATGTAAACAATTTTGACAACAATATTCTCCATGATGTTAATAAATAATCTGTATATAGGCCTATGTTAGTTTTACATTGCAGATATTTTTGAAACTTTTTGTTATGATATGAACGTAATTAAAATGATTTCAAATGAATTATAACTGTCCTATATATAGCCTAAGAAATTGTTGTGCATGTGGCGCGAGCGCACTTCAGAGCGAGCACTCATGTCTGGTTCACTATCTTTGTGGGGACTCTCTATAATGGTTTTTATACTGTACAAACTGTATATTCTATCCCCTTACACTAACCCTAACTCTAAAACTACCCATCACAGAAACGTTCTGCATGTTTACATTTTCAAAACTCATTCTATGTGATTTATAAGCTTGTTTCCTCATGACGATTTCAATTTAGGTCCCTATATGGTGACACGAGTCCCTGTGTGCATTCAGGTTCAAGTCCTCTCCCAGGATAGAAAAACATAATAATAATAATAAATAATAATAATATATTTTGGTCCACTTAAAATAAATGATTTACAGGGACATAAATATTATAGATGCAGTTAAATACATGTACAAAATCATGGGCCAGTGGCATACAACAGGTCTTCACAATATTAAGCATGTCTCTCAGTTGTTATGGGCATACGTATGTTTATGATAGCAGACAGACCTGTGTCACACTCACAATACTTTGCTAGCCGAACTCCTCATTAATCACAATAACATCTAGCAAACAGATGTGAGAAGGTATCAGAATTACTATATACCTAACCCTAACGCTGAAACATAGATTGTTTTATACAGGAATGTTTGTACATTTTCACTGATGGTGAGAAATGATTTGATATGCCTTTCACTATAAGGTCCACTATTCTGCTGTGCCGTGCTATGTAGATTCCCTTGTAAGTATGGCAGCCATTCAAGGTGTGTGGCAATGTTTCAGTGATCTGTTCTGTAGTGTGATGCAAACAATGATGGGTTGTAGGAAACCAGATAGAAAGGCTAAGTCTGGTAGGAAGAACTTGTAATCTGGCTTTTAATGTGAAAATGGCAATGTCCTCACTGAGTGCAGTATTCTTAAGAAACAAGTGAGAAAGCCCAGTGTTGTTTTCCCTCACAGTCCCAGAGTCAGCCCGTGCCCACTCCAGTGATACTCCAGTTTGGAAACAAAAGTCGTTCAGGTCCGGCCAGTCTGACCTGAAAACCAGCAGAATGGGTGTCAACTTTCCAACTGGGTTTTCTTTTGAAACCAAGGAATTGGGGACCAGCGACAAATCCCTCCTTCCCATTTGGGGTGGAAAAAATATCCCGACTTTGTGTCATATTAATTAATAGTACGCACGCTACAATGTTCTGTTCATTTATCTGAAAATCGGATTACTAATCTATTTTTTTTTTATTTAAGAATCAATATCAGTTTGTAAAAATGAGAATCGTATAAAGTAGAGAAATCAATATTTTTTACCCAGCCCTAGTATTAAAGCAGGGTTGTATCCTGCCCTTGGATTAGGTTGTGTTAATCCCACCGGTCACAATTGTGACCATATCTTTTTGCTTTGGGAAAGAAATTCAGCTTTTAAATGAAAAAATATAGATTGTCTTGATTAAAATGTATCAATGTCATGTGACTAGTGTGTAAGGTCACATGACCAGATCAGTTTACTTCCTGCTTGCCCAAGATGTCTTCCCCAGACTACTACAAAAAGAAGCAAGTAAAACACCTTAATTAACAGATAGAACTGTCATATTTTGTCCATATATTCTTTAATGCTTTCCCCGCCAAACACAGAATTTTCCATTATTTATGAGAAAACTCTTCCCTGCCAAACACAGAATTTTCCAGGTTTCTGTGTTTTCACTTTTAGACGCTAGGGCCATTTGATTGGTCAGATTGCCTGTCAATCAAGCTTGTGCGAAGGGTGAATTTGTTAAACATGCTTGTGCCTGATTTCTGTTAGATGTAGCCTACGCACTTCACTGCTGTTCATACTGGTTAAATGTTACAGGACATAATGGTGCAGTAGTGATGTCCCATTTCTTGGGGGAATATTTTCACCCCTAAGCCTTGCCACTCCGTTTCAAGGGGCGAGGGGAAGGGGTGGCGTAGGGGGATAAAATAGAACATGCCGTAATCTCATCCGTTGTCTGGTTCAGCTTAATGCGCTGTTACTGACAACCTAGCTAGGGCTACGTCTGTGATTTCCCTGGTTCTGATTCCAGGAGCAGATAAGTATGGTAAAAGCATTGAGCCTCAGGATTTTTCATGTCACTATGGATGTGCCTGAATTAAATTTTACTCCATTGAGTTTTTTAGTGCTTATGTGGGGGAAGACTATATGATTGTGCATATCTTCACAGCTTTGTAGATCAGATTGATTGGCGGTGTGAGTGTTAACGTTCCCATAGCATCAAGTTATGTAGACGTAGCGTAGAGTTCCCTCGAAAGGGAACATCTAGGGTTATGTAAATGTTTGTGTCTCATTGCCATGCTTCAGGTATGCCTGATGCTCCTGACGAGCTGGGTGGTGCCTTGCATGGCTGACACCGCCGTCTGTGTATGAATGAGCGAGTGAATGGGTGAATGTGAGGCAAGATGTAATGCGCTTTGGATGGCAATGGGCCTGGTGAAAGTGCTATATAAATGCAGTCCATTTACCATTTTACCATAATCAACAGGTAAATTATTTCTTTCCTAATATATCTTTAAAATTGTAACTGGTTTTCTACCAATAATGTCCTTTTCTCTTTTTAGTTTAAAAGAACAAGTAAGTGTGAGTAGCTCTGTTCAGTTAATGCTACTTATCTTCTCTTCTCCACAGTAACTTAAGCAATTCACAACCTAAAAATCACACACTGCACGTTTAAAGGAACACTCCACCGTTTTTAGAAATGGGGCTTATTCCACTTCTTTCCTACAATTAGATATGTGGGCAAATGCATTTTTTGCAAATTTTTGTCTCAGTGCATGCATTGTTTTAGTTTGGCAGGGTCGCCGCTAGCTTAGTAGCTTAGCATAATGAATGGAATGCCCAAGTAGCAGTGCTTCGCCTGTGCTTCCCCATATATTCCCAAGTCAATATCTGCCTAGGAAATCATCTAGTCTTAATCTGCATCGCTATTTGTACACATTGTGAATACGCAGGCCACAAGAAGTAAATATATATATAATTGTTTTATTTTTTTTTATCACTTTTACTTGGGACATGTTAGCTGGCAATTTAGGATTCCATTCATTATGCTAAGCTAGCGGCGACCCTGCCAAACTAAGACAATGCATGCACTGAGACAAAAATGCATTTGCCTACATATCTAAATGTAGGAAAGATGTTGAATAAGCCCTATTTCTAAAAACAGTGAAGTGTTCCTTTATGCTAATAACTGTTATTAGAGCACTGTCATTTTTGCTACAATTTGCCATGTGAATAAAAAATAAAAGTACTTAACATACTACAGTTTTTTTATTTGTTTTATGTAAAATCCAAATAGAGGCTACAAGATATAAGACCAGGTAGAAAGAAAAACAACAACTGTGGTGTTATATATATAAAGCCCTAGATGCTTATTTTAGTTAAATTTACTAGCATGATTCATGTTGAGACAAAACTTTTGATTAATAACAATTTTTTGTATTTGTAGGTTGTATGGTCTTATATAGGTAATGAAAGGAAGAAACACCCTCCACCCAGCTTTTTGTCTCTGCACTTTGCAGGACTCAATACAAACTCCACTTCTCCATCAGTGCTCAGTTCAGAAGAGTCAAGCTCATATTCCTCTGAATTTGGAATCAGTTTAGACGACTACTCCAGGTTACAGAGAGCTGTTTACTGGGCCGGGCCTGACAGAGCAATCACAAATGTGTCCATGACTACTAGTCCAGGCCACACCACATTCATCATTCAGGACCTGAAAGAGAACTATCAAATTGGTGAGGAGCTGTATGTTACTGTGCACGCAAAGGATTTTGACAACAAATTCAAGAGTTATGGAGGCGACTTTTTTCAAGCTAAGCTATTCTGGTCTAAAACTAAGGTCAGCTATTGTACAAATTGTATTAACTAAAACTACTTGCCTATTAAATTTATCTCCCTGGGTCAGAGAGTTATACTGAGAATGTACCTTTGTCACAGGCCAGTGTTTTTGGGGAGGTGGTGGATCTGCTCAATGGCTCCTACTCTGTACGTTTCCTCCTGCCGTGGGTCGGCGAGGCACAGGTGGCTGTGCGTCTAATTCACTCCAGTGAAGCTGTGCAGGTCCTGAAGTATCACAGAGATACTGACTCTGACAGAGTGTTCTTTAATGGATATTATGAGGGACCAGGACCAAATAAGACCAGGCTAAGAGAAGCAGTGAAGTGTAATGTAAAGTGGGACAAGAATGGACTAGAGCGTATGGGAACAGGAGACTGCTGCTGTGAATATCACGATCCCCGAACCGGAGAAACTTGGCGCTGCCAGAGACCCATATCCCTGCCATGCAGTGCCCTTGTGTACCACTCTATGGGTGGTTATAGAAACCGCTTGACTGATCAGGAGAAAATGCTTATGTGAGATAAACGTACTCTTGATTGACTGTGTATATGATCTATTTAATTCATTGATGGAAGGAATTATGACAATCATGTTGTCTTTGGCAGGAAACAAACTAACAAAGGCATCAATGGAGATAAAAGAATCATCAAAATTTTCCATTCCGATGGAAATGGAACTATTGGTATGTTGGTCAATTTAACCCAGCAGAATAATACAGTACAAGAATGCAGAGATGCCAGGAGTTGCATATAATACATTTACATTTAAAAAAAAATACAATTCAAATATAATCTACAGTTCAGGCACATTTTTTAAATCTTTCTGAAAACCTTTGACACAGAACTTACATTAATTGTCCTGCAGATTTTACAGGTGTTAAATGTCATCCTGGTTTACACACTCCAGTTCCGGCTGGCTTTTACCTGAATGATGTGTGGACGTCATTTGTCTGTAACACCCGCCATTTTACAACCCAAACGACAACAGACTGCCTGAAAGACAAACACATCTTCATGATGGGAGACTCTACTATGAGGCAGTGGTTTGAGTTCTTTGTGAAAGCAGTACCAAGTGAGATAGTTGCTTATTTGTTCCTTATAATTATAATTAAGTGTATAGACACAGTAACTGGATCTGTTTTTCAGCCCTGAAGCAGATGAACCTGCATGTCCAATATCAGTCAGGGCCGCTCATAGCAGTGGATGTGGCGAACAACATTGACTTACACTGGAGGGCTCATGGCGTTCCTTTGCGGTCTCGGAAATCAGCAATTGCTGATCTGCACTACATCAGTAATGAGATCGATGACCTGGCTGGAGGATCCCACACAGTCATTATGTTCAATCTGGGTCCCCATTTCAACACATACCCTCTGGATTTCTTCACCCATAGAGTGTTGAGGATCCGCAAAGCTGTTCTAGCATTATTACAGCGGGCACCTGATACTACTGTTATAATCAAGACTGTCAACACTGGCTATAAGGTAACGTTATAAGCCTTTATTACACTTCAAAAGCGGAAGCTTCAAATAGTAGCGTATAACTTCCACTATAGCCTGTATCAATGGCAGTACCCCTAGCACAGAACTGTTGTGATTTAGTTAATCACAGATACTTAATCTAAACACATCAACCTCAGTTTACTATCATACTATCATAATTGGATATGATGAAAATGAAAAATGGTGTAATGTTATTCCAGCACATATTTTGTGATTTAAAGGGGGGCCTACTGTACGTGCCACCCTTCAGAGTCTGATGACCTTTTTTATTTTATAAACAACCAATCTTATTACAGAACATTAGAATTAGACATTTAGATTGCTTTGCAATGTTGATGTTTATCGTCAAATTCTTAAAGTACTTACATTTTCTTGACAAAACTGGTAACTGTCCATTGACAATAATGCAGGTAGAAAATCAATTACGCTACTAAACGGAACTGGATGTGACAACATACAGACTGTGATAAAGGTCTATAGAGTACCAAGTGCTCAAATACAACAAAGCGACTGTGTGATGCAAGTTTATGAATGATGCTCTGTTTCTCTGTCTCTATAATAGGATATTTTTGGCAGTGACTGGTATTCTCTACAGTTGGACAGAATTCTGCGCTGGGCTTTTCAGGATGTTGGGGTTTATATTCTAGATGTGTGGCAAATGACTTCATGTCACTACAGCAAAGAGAACATTCATCCTGGCCCTATCATCATTAAAAATGAGATTGACATTTTACTCTCTTTTATTTGCCCTTACTGAATTTAAATTAAATTTTAAAAAAAATTGGTCAATAACTGTTATACAAGAGAAAAATTATGTTAAAAAACCCCTGAAAAATACTGTTTGACTTCTCTGAGCTGTAATTAAATTGTCCAGCTATAAACCACTCCTTTAATCTCCATTACAATCTTTTTTTGTTTTTGTGTTGAAGAGTGGTTTAGTACATGTTCTCATTTCTATATCATCCTCAAATTCGAAACATGACTTCTTTAGAATAATAATCATGCTCCAAAGAGTCCATAAAATATATGGGGGTGGGTGTGTTACTGGTTTCTTTAAGGTTTCTTTTCTGGTTTGGGTTTGTCATGTGTTTTAAATCCAGGTGTACGCTGTAAGATTTTGGCCACGATTTGGCCGTCTGAGACAAATTTTGCAAATCCTAAAAGATTCCTCTGATCCTGGGCTAAAATCTGACGTCTTTGATCGTTAGTTTGACATGTTCACCAGCAGCCGATTAATGACCGTTGTGATCAAATTTGACCTCAGATGAAATTCTGGCAGTGCCAGAAGATTTGGCGCACAATCCTGCAGTGTGACTTTTTTTACGACGACTGCCAAATGATCTTCGTTTTTCAAGACAAACCATGATCAAAATGAGCGCTACAGATTACTTTGTAGCCACCATTTCAATCCCTCGTGTAATGCAGCTCACCGACACCAAACTTTTGAATGATGATATAAAACTCCGGGAGATTTTCTTGCGTGGGTCTGTTTTAACGCGCCTTGACTATCCTACAGTCTAACATTAATGACAACTGAGATCTTACAGTGTGACATGGCTTATTGCAGGGATCATGTTTGTACAATCTGACAAGGAACAATCATAAAGTACTATTATAAATCGCACCGTGTTCACCCGGCCATAGTGATTTTTCTTGCTTTCAGTTTGTTTCCATGGTTTTTCACTGAGTTGATTATCGTTTGCACCTGAATGTTCATTTAGTTAATTTCTCTGTGTATTTATGCCTTTGTATTTATTTATTCATAAGTTTGGTTGTCCATTATCGTTGCACTATACCTGTTTTTTTTAATAAACCTTTATACTGCTGTTTTTAGATCCATTTTCACCTTTATTTGCAACCAGTGACAGTGCATGGTCTCCAAAAGTTTAAACTTGAACGTCAGGTGTGCCTGTTTAAAAAATACAACTTTATCACAAGTTTATCACAAACACATAAACCAGACATAAAGTGGACTAGAAATAGAATATCTTTCCCAGTAAGTACTGAAGTATTTAAAGCATTTTTTGTTCAAAATTATGTCAAATAAAATGAAAAAAAAATGTAAGAAGAAATTAAAATACACTGAATATGTCTTAAAGCCATAGCAATGGGTGTTTTGCTATCCAGGAGCAGGTAATCCAACTTGTTTTTGTGACATTTTTTCAAAGCAACAGTGGATTAAATTGCCCTGATCCAAATACAACAATTTTAAGATTACTATAGCCAGAAAATACAGGGTTTCTTCTGTGACCCTACAAACAAACCCTAAAGGGCGTGGTGAGTTCTTGCCAGGGGCGTGGTAGTGAGCCATTGGAAGAACCATCATATGTCACGATGACCTCCAATGTCCAATAGGAAAATTCAACTGCAGTAGCCACCGTTCAACCTTAAGAGGGCAGCACTTAGATGTTTTTACAACATATATTGTAGAATTAAAACACTTTATACCAAAATGTCAAAACATTTACTTGAATATATGAAGAGCACTAATAAAGCCACAAAAAAGCATAACTTTTGCTATGGTTACGCTAGGTGTCTACACTCCTACGTTTTCGACCTTCGAAAATGGAGACTTTTGAAAACGCTGCATACCCCGTTTTAGTTTGAAAACACCGGGGTTGCGTTTCAGCGTGAACAGACCAAAACGGAGAATTTAAAAAAACACTACCGGAACATGACAATAACAGAACTGGGCTGCATTTGCAAAAGTATCGTAAGCCTAAGAAGTTTGTCAAAATGATTGTACGACTGATCATAATATTACGGTCTTTTCCCAAAAGCATCATAACTTAAGTAGCACTTGAAAATCATCGTAGATATATGAGTGCTCTGGAGTAATCGTAAATCCTCAAGTACATCGTAAGAAGACAATTATGAGGTCACCTGCAGGACAAGCCGGCAGATTACACCTTTAACTTTATTCAAGTGCAAAGCGATATAAGGTTTTGATTTAACTTTATTATACACTTCATATATATATATATTTTTTTAAACAAATATTAATTTATAAATGAAATAATTCATTGAATTGGTAATAAGCTCTTGAAATTGATTCCGTCTTAGTCCAAGCCCATCACAAAGTATATGGAGAAAACTGCCTGTTGCATAAAATCTCAAGGCTGATAGAAGTTGTACTTTAGGGGACAAGGCAAAATTTCTCCTGGTGGCACGCATCAGCTGAGGACCAATAGTATTTAGGCTTATATAATCAGAGTGGACCACTGAGTGTGCTGCAGCTGACATTCGGTCCCCAATGAAGCTTCTACTCGTTTCCCTGACGTGGCAAAGGAGGGGCTGTACGTATCTCTTTTGTATGGAGATAAATGTACATGGCGGGTAGGAGATTTGTGAGAATGTGGTGGCTGTTTGTAGTGCTGGGGTGGCGATGGTGAGCTGTGGATGTGATAACATCTCGGTTACGTATGTAACCCTCGTGAGGAGGGAACGGAGGTGTAACGTCAGTGACTGACGAATGGGGGTTTCGCTTAGAAGCCAATCATGTAAAGAAGGTCCCTCCTCAGGGGAATCAGCCAAGGAGGGGCTGTCGGGACGAGTGTTAGTTCGGTGAACCAGGTCCGGTTGGGCCAGTAAGGCTCAACTAACAAGACCTGCACCTCGTCCTCCCTGACCTCGCACAATGTCTGTACGAGAAGGCTCACTGGGGGGAACGCATATTTGTGTAGGTCCCGCGGCCAGCTGTGTGCCAGCGCATCCATGACGAGGGTGCCCCCGGTCAAGGAATAGTACAACTGGCAATGGGTCGACTCTGGAGAGGCAAACAGGTCTACCTGCGCGGCTCCGAAGAGGCCCCATATCAGCTAGACCGTCTGGGGATGGAGTCGCCATTCTCCCGGAGGTGTCAGCTGTCGAGAGAGCTCGTCTGAAGCTGTGTGGGACAGAGTTTGCTCTTCTCTCGGTTGACCCGAAGACCCAACAAGCTGAGGTGACGGAGCACCAGGTCCCTGTGTTCGCACAACTGCTCCCAAGACTGGGCCAGTATCAACCAGTCGTCGAGGTAGTTGAGAATCCGAACGCCGCGTTCTTTGAGCGGAACAATGGCTGCCTCCGCGACCTTCGTGAAGACGCGGGGCGACAGGGACAGCCTGAAGGGCAGGACTTTGTACTTATATGCCCTCCCCTCGAACGCAAAGCGTAGGAACAATCTATGTCTCGGGAGAATGGAGACATGAAAGTACGCGTCCTTCAGGTAGATCAATGCGAGCCAATCTTGGGGACGGATGCATTCGAAGATGCGTTTCTGCGTCAACATCCTGAACAGAAGCTTGTGTAGGGCCCGATTCAGAACACGCAGGTCCAAGATTGGTCTTAACCCACTGCCTTTCTTGGGCACAATAAAGTAGGGGCTGTAAAACCCTGAATTCATATCGGCTGGAGGAACTGGCTCGACCGCGTCCTTCGCCAGTAGGACTTTGATCTCTGACCGCAAGAAATGGGCATCGCTGCTCCGCATGGAGGTGAAGAGGATGCCCCTGAACTTGGGTGGCCGGCGAACGAACTGAATCGCGTAGCCGAGTCTGATGGTACGGATGAGCCAGCGAGAAGGCCCGGAGAGACCTAGCCAGGCCCCCAGGGACCGTACAAGCGGGACCAATGGCACTACAGACGTACCCGGGGTGGGGCAGCGAGGCGGAGTGCTCCGTCTCCGAGGGGAGACACGGATTTCCACGCCAGTCGGTACCGGTCTTTGGACACAGTTGCATCGCAACCGACCGTTCGACTGGCGGGATCTCCACGTAACCCTTAACCGCGCCGCTGTCAAGGGTGGTGAGGAGCCACTTCCTCGATGTCTGGCGCTGTAGGGCGCCATCCACGATTTTGTGAGCTCCTGATGCACTTCCGGAAAGAAAGGTACCGGGGCGGGCGCTGAGAACCAGCACGGGAGCCCGTCACTCACGGCGGCCCGGGAAAGCATGGCCGTGAGCCCCGGATCAGGCTCGGGCAACGCTACCACACCCGAAGGGGGCAATGCAGCCGAGTCCTCATCTCCGGAGTCCATTAGACCGTCCCCCGATGCAGCAACCAATACCATATCCTCAACCGGGCCCGAAGTAACGACTGCCCCCCACCCCCAATCGTTTTGAACTCGTTCGTTCAATAAACAACGCACTCTTCGCAGGAACACTGAAAACTCAATGTTTGGCTCCGAAGTAGAAAGCGAGTATGCAGTGTTTCACTTCCGTATTTATACCCGCGCTGCGGGCGGAGCGTGGACCGCATGCCAATTTAGAAACACTCTAAGCAGATTGGCTCGTTTAGAAACACTCTAAGCAGATTGGTCTCTGAAAGCAGATCCCAATTCGTCGGTCAGTTCCGACGTATGTCGAACGTGACCGACTGAAAGGGAACCGTTATTTCAGGTTTTTTTTTTTGGGGGGGGGGTTATCACCAGACTGTTGACCCTTTTTGTTGGTTCTATGACAGGTGCAATGACACCAGTCTGCACCAACTGATCCAGTGTTTCTTTTAGCCTGTCCATTATTGCCAGGCAGCGGAATTTTTCTACATCCATGCACCACTAGGGTAACCTCTGAATCAATGTATATGTAATGCTCACCTGGAAATTCTCCTAGGCCTTGGAACGCCTCTGGATATTTTCCCACCAGATAATTTTGTTACCAGGAGTGTTAAATATAAATACATACATATATAAATGAGTAAATGCTCTTTGCTAGTTTTGACCAAACATTACTAAACATTCTACTGTTATTGCCCAGGAAAAGATACACATGTCATAACACACAATGATTTTTTGGGAGGATTAATCACTATTGTTAGAGCTACTGCTACAGAAAGAAGAATGAAGTTGGGGAGAGAGGATGCCTTTAAATTATAAATCATGCAGTGCATAAATATGGTCTCTATTGTCTCTGTCAATAGCGATAAAGCTAGCTACATTAGATTTAAATTGTGTTAAGACTATTTCAGGCTGTTTTGTAAAACGTCCCTGGTTCAACCCCCCTCCCTCCATCTGAAAACACAGCAAGTACATTAAAATCAACAAGTTCAAGATGCACTGAATCCTGTAAAATTCATTTTTATTTGCATAATCTAATAAAAAAAATAACTAAGCTAGCCACTAGCTGGGAATTTATTTTAGTATAAAATGCAATTTTTACCCAGTAGACTGTTATTCAGTTTATTATATTTAGATCTAGTAGACCAAATAGGTCCCATTGAGTAAATTGCATAATAACATTTAAACATGGACAAACTGCCAGTTACAAAGCTAGTCAAAACTGGTCAAGTTTATTTGGTGATTTAAAACTTTATTATCCAACGTGATGGCAAATAGGCTTTCCAACTAATGTAAAAAAAAAAAAAAAAAAATCTATATATTTATATAGTATAATAGCAGTACATATTCCCTCACACACGTGTCCCACATTCACACAAAATCACTACTGTCCTACAACAGAGCAATAACCAGGTTGTCACCCTAGTAACAGCAGACAGACCTTATTCAGAGCAGTGCCATGAGAGGTATGAAAGTGAGGCATCCATTGTAAAAAAAGCTGTATAAAGCTCCAAGATCAATAATTTTCCAAGCTTGTGTTGTCTAGAGTTGAACTGAAATATCTTGGAAATATATTGCAGTGTTTCTTCAACAGAGCAATCTAAAAACACATAAATAACAGTACAACTCACTGAAAAGATGCATGTCTATCTCTCACAGCCTCACTTCCATATCCCTTTAAAAATCAAAGATGGTGCTGCTGTGAATAAGGTCTATTGTGTGACGCCAAAGAAACGCTACAAGGCAAAATCATTTAATAATTTCCCCAACATTTTATCTGACTTATAATACACTATGATACATTTTTACATAGTAAGTGTAGATAAAAAAAATAAAACCATGCAAACTCAGTGACATAAATATGTAAAATACAGAAAAGGCTTAAGCTACTAATGTGCTTTTGTTTTGGCAAAACCATAAAAACATGTTATTATTGATAATAGCAAAACCACTAGTTTGATGTTACTGAAGTGATTGTACTACAGTATATTTCTTTTAAAAAGTAGAAAAAATAGCAGTGAAAAAAGAAAGAGAAAAACACAAATGTAAAATAAAACAAAAACACATTTTTGCCATTGATGGATCACTCACCCGGTATAGTACAATTAATTCATCCTTATAATACTAACAAGCTATTAAAAATGATCAGTGACTGAAAACAACCTGTATTTATACAATATTGTCCTTTCCCAAAATACTGTTCTTTCATCTAGCACCTTTGGATATAAAGTAAAACTTTAATTTGGATGAATATCAATGCCATCAAGCAGTAGTAACAGTAGTAGTAGCAGTAGTATACAAGACTCTCTCTGCAAAAGATTCAGGCTTTAAACATTTATTAAAGCAGTGACAACAGAAGTGCTTCTGAATTTCAAGTACACTTTTGGACCATCAAAATCCCGAGGAGAGGTAGAGAGCAACCACTCCGAGTCATTACGTGTCTTTGTGTGCCCAAGCAAATGAACAAGAGGCACTTGCAAACAAACAGTGAATTGAATAGGAGGGTCTTCTCTTGGGAAATCAAACCTCTGAACTGTCATTGCTATCAAGGACTTGCGTCATCATGGGCTCTGTGCTGCTGGAGCTTTTGGGGGTCTCTGTTACGTTCTTCTCCCGCCTGGATCGTACCACCAGAATTATGAGAACGACAAGGAGCATGGTGAAGAGAAGACCTACCAAGATTCCTATGATCAAGACAAGCCGGTCGTCACTAGGGTCCCTGTGATTCAGTTCTCTGGGAACGATACCCTCTGCCTGGGATTCCTTGTGAAGGTTGGGTTGTTTTTGAGTGCTGCGGTCCAGCTCTATATGCAAGATGTTTGTGCCACGGTTATTTTCTGCGCCAATACCCTGAGCCAAATCTGGTACGCCACTGGCTGACCTTTTGGAAATTGAGTGGCTATGTGTCACAGAATGATAGTCGAGGCTCCTTTTCCCAATTCCGCGGTTTGCGTTGTCTTTGGACCGGACGGTGTATATTGTGTGAATGTACCACTCCCTGCCTGCCGACACCTGGGAGGAGTGTTATCATCAGAACATGATAGCAATGTTTCTTAATGTGCCGGCTGTTGTGTGCCTCTTACCTGAAACAAAGCTGTGGAATCCATCCTAAAGCCATCAGAGCCCGGCTGCCTCACAAGCGCCAGTGCTTGATGATCGTCTACAGCGAGGAGAGCATTGAAACTAATGCTACCAAATGTTCTCGCCTGAGTCTCTGGCTGAGCTTTGTCCTGTAAAGCAGAATGATTTCAAACTTACACGTCAAATGATCCAGAAATCAGCACAAGGGCAAGGTTGTTCACCATGCTCTTAAGAACAATTATCAATCCTGAACAGTAGTATAGTTAATTAAAGGGGTTCTATAATGCTCCTTTTTACAAGATGTAAAATAAGTGTCTGATGTCTCCAGAGTGTGTATGTGCAGTTTTAGCTCAAAATACCCCACAGATTGAATGAGTGAATCAAAAGCAAATGAGCTGTTGCTCCCAGCCCACTTTCAAGAAGAGGGAGGAGCTTCAAGAGCTCGTGTTACCAGCTCCGATTACCTCAGAAACGTACTGAAAAGGTCAGAAACTGTTCAAACCGGACAATGATAGAGAGACTCAAGAAGAAGTGACAACATGTTGAGTGCAACAGGACGTTTCTGAATGGTTAGTTGATGAATTTATGTAACTGATGTGGAGTTAACTATCTTCTAGTCATTGATTAGCATATTCTGTCATGATGACAATCTATACATCGCTTGTGTGGAAACTGTTGTAAAATGCCTTCAGAGCCACATAATATATGCTGCATGAAGATAGAACAGGTATCGTTGAATTTCATCTTGGCTTTTATGACATGCTATTGCATTTGTTTTACATACTGTATTGCAATAAATGTGAAAAGACGAATGCGACAGCTTGAGGAGACTCCTAAATGTGGTCTACTACAACTCTTAACATGCTAAACAAACAAACAATTATGTTCCTTTGATGTTTTGATGTTATTGAAAGTTATCGTAGCCTACTACAGTATATTCCTAAAAGTAGAAACAATAGCAGTGAAAACAAAAACACAAAAATGTAAAAAAAAACAATTTTGCCATGGATGGATCACCCATCCAGTATAGTACAATTCATTTATCCTTATATTACTAACAAGCTATTAAAATGATCTGTGACTGAAAACAAACAGTATTTATACATATTCTTAACATGGCCTCATCCCTTTGTTCTGTATTTCTAGGGGAGCTCCGGATCAAAAAACAAGCAAAGAAGCAGCAGAAACAAGCGATAGAACCATTGCATAATTTTCCATAATGTAATGATAAAATTAAAATGTCATATATTTTAGATTCATTGCACACCAACTGAAATATTTCAGGTATTTTATTGTTTTAATACTGATGATTTTGGTATACAGCTCATGAAAACGCAAAATTCAAATCTAAAAAAATTAGCATATTTCATCTGACCAATAAAAGAAAAGTGTTTTTAATACAAAAAAAGTCAACCTTCAAATAATTATGTTCAGTTATGCACTCAATACTTGGTAGGGAATCCTTTTGCAGAAATGACTGCTTCAATGCGGCGTGGCATGGAGGCAATCAGCCTGTGGCACTGCTGAGGTGTTATGGAGGCCCAGGATGCTTCGATAGCGGCCTTAAGCTCATCCAGAGTGTTGGGTCTTGCGTCTCTCAACTTTCTCTTCACAATATCCCACAGATTCTCTATGGGGTTCAGGTCAGGAGAGTTGGCAGGCCAATTGAGCACAGTAATACCATTGTCAGTAAACCATTTACCAGTGGTTTTGGCACTGTGAGCAGGTGCCAGGTCGTGCTGAAAAACGAAATCTTCATCTCCATAAAGCTTTTCAGCAGATGGAAGCATGAAGTGCTCCAAAATCTCCTGATAGCTAGCTGCATTGACCCTGCCCATGATAAAACACAGTGGACCAACACCAGCAGCTGACATGGCACCCCAGACCATCACTGACTGTGGGTACTTGACACTGGACTTCAGGCATTTTGGCATTTCCTTCTCCCCAGTCTTCCTCCAGACTCTGGCACCTTGATTTCTGAATGACATGCAAAATTTTAGCGACAGTCCAGTGCTGCTTTTCTGTAGCCCAGGTCAGTTGCTTCTGCCGCTGTTTCTTGACCTGGGGAATGCGGCACCTGTAGCCAATTTCCTGCACACGCCTGTGCGCTCCAGACTCAGTCCACTGCTTCCGCAGGTCCCCCATGGTCTGGAATCGGTCCTTCTCCACAATCTTCCTCAGGGTCCGGTCACCTCTTCTCGTTGTGCAGCGTTTTTTGCCACACTTTTTCCTTCCCACAGACTTCCCACTGAGGTGCCTTGATACAGCACTCTGGGAACAGCCTATTCGTTCAGAAATGTCTTTCTGTGTCTTACCCTCTCGCTTGAGGGTGTCAATGATGGCCTTCTGGACAGCAGTCAGGTCTGCAGTCTTACCAATGATTGTGGTTTTGAGTAATGAACCAGGCTGGGAGTTTTTAAAAGCCTCAGGAATCTTTTGCAGGTGTTTAGAGTTAATTAGTTGATTCAGATGATTAGGTTAATAGCTCGTTTAGAGAACCTTTTCATGATATGCAAATATTTTTGAGAATTTGGGGTTTTCATGAGCTGTATGCCAAAATCATCAGTATTAAAACAATAAAAGACCTGAAATATTTCAGTTGGTGTGCAATGAATCTAAAATGTATGAAATTTTAATTTTATCATTACATTATGGAAAATAATGAACTTTTATCACAATATGCTAATTTTTTGAGAAGGACCTGTATGTAAGTTAACGCGATCATCAAACATTAAACAGCATAAAAATCTAAACTGCCTAACATTACAGAGTGAAATGTCGACCCAGGAATAGGTACAGGACTGTGAAGCTTTAGAGGTGTTGATGGACTTGATATATGTTTTGATCATCTTTGTAATTCCTATCTGGATGTAGTCTTTTTGTTCAAAATGATGCTTTTTTTATTAAACTTGCCCACATAATGTGTTGTTATTGTTGTTGTTTAGTTTTTTTTTGTTTTTTTTTTAAGCAGAAGCTCTGTTCTTTATTTTAATCTATTGTATGTTCAGATAGTCATACAATAAATTATTCTGGGGTCCATGAAAGTTTTGTGAAAATAACAAAAAATGTAGGCACTGCATACCATTAATTTTTTTTTAAAATTATTATTTCAGTTACCTGTCAAGGCAACATTTCTAATTTTCATTTAGTTTAAGACGAAGTACTAAATTACTAACACTGGAAATAACCTACTACTGAAGTAAAAATGAATAAAAACTAAACACTAGACATATTTTTAAAAACAAAAACTAATTAAAAAAAAAAATACTTCTGGTAACTGAAAATTTAATTCAATTAAAATATATCCTAATTCTAGGTCTGCCCTCTAATTGTCGACTAAATGTTATAGTCGACGAGAAGAGGCTTAGTCAAATGAGTAAAAAGGGAATGAGTTCAACCTCAAGTAATATTCGCAGAGAAAAAAAAAAAACACTCCATAGGAAGTGTCGAAGTCACGCAGTCCGTGAAGGACAGATCGTTAACGGCAGGTCAATATGGTAATTACAGTGTGGCAGGCAGGAAATCCAAATGTTTGCCTATCATGCATTGACCTCAAGTATTGCTTATCATTTGAAACATGTAAGTAACTTGGCCACTCTCTCTAACATTAACCTATATAAATGTTGGCTATTAGTAGGCACATATCCAAGTGTTTGTGCAAAGTGTGGAAGCTAAAGTATAGCGCCCCACTTACTGCATGACATTGAGGTGCCGGTGCGGTCACTTTCTTCTGATAACAGCGGAAACAACTTACAAATACTCCATCATTTTTGGCTAGTAAATCATTCGAAACTGTGAAGGCTCTACTTTCATTTGTGCAAACTCGCAGTAACAAATTGTGCTGTTGTAAAATAAAGAAAACAAACAGAATGTTCTTTCTGCCGTCTCAGTCTCCATGAACTGGAGCGCGTCACAAAAAATGAACCAAATTTCATCCTGTGCTACTTGCCTCACACACAGGCATGAGAAATATATCTGTAGAAAGCTTGAAATGTTTAAATCCATTATGCGTCTGCAAAAGTTTCCTAAATATGATTGATTAATTGTAACTACTGCAGGTAAGTGTTTTCCCCCTGAAAACCTACTTAAAAGTAAATATTCAGTTATAGATTAATTAATTTTTTTTACAATTGTTTTAGACTTTAAAAGTTGATATTCAAATGAATTTTTACCTAAAGCCTTCACCTAATTTTTTTTTCTGCTGTCTTTGCGGTCTACAGAATTTGCCTTTACTTTTTAAAAATAATTGTATCTGTAACAATTGACCAGTGTGAGTGCCCGCGTTCACCTCCAGAGGGCACTCCAACCCGGACTGTCATTCTACCATAGACTACATCTCCCATAATCCTTTGCCCGGACTCATCAGCACTCATTGATTACATCCACCTGCACCCCATTACCTTGTTAGTTCACACTATAAAAACCATGTTCACACTGTCAGTCACTGCGAAGTCTTGTTTAGTGTTACACTGCATCTCTGAGCGTTTACCCTGGTTTCATGTCTCTTGGTCTTGGATTTCTTGCCTTCTCTGTGGATTACCCTTTTGCCTGTCTCCTCTGTTTTGGTTGCTTGGACTGATTGCTTGTGTATGACCTTCTGCCTGTTTTCTGACTACGATTGTGGATTACCCTCTAATAAAGCTGCAATATGATCTCCTACCTTCTGTCTAAGAGCAGTCGTAACAGAAGACTTCGCCAGCATGGATCCAGCAGCAGTCACCCTTGTTCGACTACGCCAAGGAACTTACACACTCGAGGAACACATCAGAGACTTTCTGATCATCTCAAACACCACCAACCTCCCGGACTTTATGTTGATTGACTTTTTTTGCCATGGACTCAACAAAGAGTTACAAACCCAACTCGTCCGTGATGGTCCTCGAGGGTCCCTCAGTGAGCTTCTTGATTATGCCCTTCAGGTAAGTGGCTCTGCTTTCACAGTGGGTGTCATGGATGAGGGTCATGACATTTCCATCGCATCTGCCACGCCTGTGTCTTTGGACAAAATGGCTGCCGAGCCTGTGTCCTCGAAAAAGATGTCCGCCGAGCCCATGTCTTCAGACAAGATGGCCACCGAGCCTGTGTCGTTGGACAAGATGGCCGTCTTCTCAGAAGACCTTCCAGAGCCTCGTGTCGTCTCAGCAGACCTTCCAGAGACGGCTCCAGCCCCTGACCAGCGTCCAGAGACGGCTCCAGCCCCTGACCAGCGTCCAGAGACGGCTCCAGCCCCTGACCAGCGTCCAGAGACGGCTCCAGCCCCTGACCAGCGTTCAGAGACGGCTCCAGCCCCTGACCAGCGTTCAGAGACGGCTCCAGCCCCTGACCAGCGTCCAGAGACGGCTCCAGCCCCTGACCAGCGTCCAGAGACGGCTCCAGCCCCTGACCAGCGTCCAGAGACGGCTCCAGCCCCTGACCGCGTCCCAGACGGCTCCTGCCACTGACCAGCGTCCAGAGACGGCTCCTGCCACTGACCAGCGTCCAGAGACGGCTCCTGCCACTGATCCGCGTCCAGAGCGGCTCCTGCCACTGACCCGCGTCCAGAGACGGCTCCTGCCACTGACCCGCGTCCAGAGACGGCTCCTGCCACTGACCGCGTCCAGAGACGGCTCCTGCCACTGACCAGCGTCCAGAGACGGCTCCTGCCACTGACCCGCGTCCAGAGACGGCTCCTGCCACTGACCCGCGTCCAGAGACGGCTCCTGCCACTGACCCGCGTCCAGAGACGGCTCCTGCCACTGACCGCGTCCAGAGACGGCTCCTGCCACTGACCCGCGTCCAGAGACGGCTCCTGCCACTGACCCGCGTCCAGAGGCGGCTCCTGCCACTGACCCGCGTCCAGAGACGGCTCCTGCCACTGACCCGCGTCCAGAGACGGCTCCTGCCACTGACCCGCGTCCAGAGACGGCTCCTGCCACTGACCCGCGTCCAGAGAGGGCTGCGGCCACTGACCCGCGTCCAGAGAGGGCTCCGGCCACTGACCCACGTCCAGAGAGGGCTCCGGCCCGTCTGCCGAGTCCAGAGAGGGCTCCGGCCCGTCTGCCGAGTCCAGAGAGGGCTCGGCCCGTCTGCCGAGTCCAGACAGGGCTCCGGCCCGTCTGCCGAGTCCAGAGAGGGCTCCGGCCCGTCTGCCGAGTCCAGAGAGGGCTCCGGCCCGTCTGCCGAGTCCAGAGAGGGCTCCGGCCCGTCTGCCGAGTCCAGAGAGGGCTCCGGCCCGTCTGCCGAGTCCAGAGAGGGCTCCGGCCCGTCTGCCGAGTCCAGAGAGGGCTCCGGCCCGTCTGCCGAGTCCAGAGAGGGCTCCGGCCCGTCTGCCCAGTCCAGAGAGGGCTCCGGCCCGTCTGCCCAGTCCAGAGAGGGCTCCGGCCCGTCTGCCCAGTCCAGAGAGGGCTCGGCCCGTCTGCCCAGTCCAGAGAGGGCTCCGGCCCGTCTGCCCAGTCCAGAGAGGGCTCCGGCCCGTCTGCCCAGTCCAGAGAGGGCTCCACAGAGGGCTCCGGCCCCGCCTCGTGTCCCGAGTCCAGAGAGGGCTCCGGCCCCGCCTCGTGTCCCGAGTCCAGAGAGGGCTCCGGCCCCGCCTCGTGTCCCGAGTCCAGAGAGGGCTCCGGCCCCGCCTCGTGCCTGCCGAGTCCAGAGAGGGCTCCGGCCCGACTCGCCTGCCGAGTCCAGAGAGGGCTCCGGCCCGCCTCGTCTGCCGAGTCCAGAGAGGGCTCCGGCCCGCCTCGCCTGCCGAATCCAGAGAGGGCTCCGGCCCCGCCTCGCCTGCCGAGTCCAGAGAGGGCTCCGGCCCGTCTGCCGAGTCCAGAGAGGGCTCGGCCCGTCTGCCGAGTCCAGAGAGGGCTCCGGCCCGTCTTCCGAGTCCAGAGAGGGCTCCGGCCCGTCTGCCGAGTCCAGAGAGGGCTACTGACCCGCGTCAGAGACGGCTCCTGCCACTGACCCGTGTCCAGAGACGGCTCCTGCCACTGACCGCGTCCAGAGACGGCTCCTGCCACTGACCCGCATCCAGAGACAGCTCCTGCCACTGACCGCGCCCAGAGACGGCTCCTGCCACTGACCCGCGTCCAGAGACGGCTCCTGCCACTGACCGCGTCCAGAGACGGCTCCTGCCACTGACCGCGTCAGAGACGGCTCCTGCCACTGACCCGCGTCCAGAGACGGCTCCTGCCACTGACCCGCGTCCAGAGACGGCTCCTGCCACTGACCGGCGTCCAGAGACGGCTCCTGCCACTGACCGCGTCCAGAGACGGCTCCTGCCACTGACCCGCGTCCAGAGACGGCTCCTGCCACTGACCGCGCCCAGAGACGGCTCCTGCCACTGACCCGCGTCCAGAGACGGCTCCTGCCACTGACCCGTCCAGAGACGGCTCCTGCCACTGACCGCGCCCAGAGATGGCTCCTGCCACTGACCGCGCCCAGAGATGGCTCCTGCCACTGACCCGCGTCCAGAGATGGCTCCTGCCACTGACCCGGGTCCAGAGATGGCTCCTGCCACTGACCCGCGTCCAGAGAGGGCTGCGGCCACTGACCCGAGTCCAGAGAGGGCTCCGGCCACTGACCCGCTCCAGAGAGGGCTCCGGCCCGTCTGCCGAGTCCAGAGAGGGCTCCGGCCCGTCTGCCGAGTCCAGAGTGGGCTCCGGCCCGTCTGCTGAGTCCAGACAGGGCTCCGGCCCGTCTGCCCAGTCCAGAGAGGGCTCCGGCCCGTCTGCCCAGTCCAGAGAGGGCTCCGGCCCGTCTGCCCAGTCCAGAGAGGGCTCCACAGAGGGCTCCGGCCCCGCCTCGTGTCCCGAGTCCAGAGAGGGCTCCGGCCCGCCTCGTGTCCCGAGTCCAGAGGGCTCCGGCCCGCCTCGTGTCCCGAGTCCACAGAGGGCTCCGGCCCGCCTGCCGAGTCCAGAGAGGGCTCCGGCCCGCCTCGCCTGCCGAGTCCAGAGGGCTCCGGGCCCCGACTCGTCTGCCGAGTCCAGAGGGCTCCGGCCCCACCTCGTCTGCCGAGTCCAGAGAGGGCTCCGGCCCCGCCTCGTCTGCCGAATCCAGAGAGGGCTCCGGCCCCGCCTCGTCTGCCGAGTCCAGAGAGGGCTCCGGCCCCGCCTCGTCTGCCGAGTCCATAGAGGGCTCATGCTGGTGGACCACCTGCTTTGCCTGCTCCACCATGGAGGTCTTCTAGACCATCTAGTCCGCAGTGGAGGGCTTCAACCTCGTCTGCGCCGCTGTGGTGGTCGTCTGCTCCGCCGTGGAGGTCTTCAGCCTCGTCTGCGCCGCTGTGGTGGTCGTCTGCTCCGCCGTGGTGATCTTCAGCCTCGTCTGTGCCGCTGTGGTGGTCGTCTGCTCCGCCGTGGGGGTCATCGACCTCGTGTTCGCCGCTGTGGTGGTCGTCTGCTCCGCCGTGGGGGTCTTCAGCCTCGTCTGCGCCGCTGTGGTGGTCGTCTGCTCCGCCGTGGGGGTCATCGACCTCGTCTGTGCCGCTGTGGTGGTCGTCTGCTCCACCGGGGGGGTTATCGACCTCGTCTGCACTATTCAGGTGGTCATCTGTTCCGCCCTGTCCGGCTGCACCACCCTGGTCACCTGCCGAGCCTGCTCCGGCCTGGCCTCCTGCTCTGCCTCAGTCTCCAAGCCCACTTCCACTCTACGGGCCTGGCCCTCCATCCCACCCCCAGGTCCGCCTCAGCTCCACCTCCCTCCTGGACAATGTTAGGAGCGTCTGGAAGCCACTCCTTTGAGGGGGGGCTATGTAACAATTGACCAGTGTGAGTGCCCGCGTTCACCTCCAGAGGGCACTCCAACCCGGACTGTCATTCTACCATAGACTACATCTCCCATAATCCTTTGCCCGGACTCATCAGCACTCATTGATTACATCCACCTGCACCCCATTACCTTGTTAGTTCACACTATAAAAACCATGTTCACACTGTCAGTCACTGCGAAGTCTTGTTTAGTGTTACACTGCATCTCTGAGCGTTTACCCTAGTTTCATGTCTCTTGGTCTTGGATTGCTTGCCTTCTCTGTGGATTACCCTTTAGCCTGTCTCCTCTGTTTTGGTTGCTTGCTTGGACTGATTGCTTGTGTATGACCTTCTGCCTGTTTTCTGACTACGATTGTGGATTACCCTCTAATAAAGCTGCGTTTGGATCTCCTACCTTCTGTCTAAGAGCAGTCGTAACAGTATCCATAATATTGGATTTCTAATCTAGAATGCAAACTGTTAAGGCAAAGTTTGGGCTTTATTAAAAAGTGTCTATACTTACAATTATCTTGAATCGGTACAAAAGAGACGGTGAATCAGCTAGGCAGCCGTACTCAAAGTTGTCAGGGTTGTACTTTGGGATGTATCCATCCGCCCCTGTGCACAGGAACACCTTCTCGATGTTACAGATGAACGAGTCTCCAAGATTCTGAACAGGATCTACCATTACACGGCCGTAGATGACATCTCCTAGAAAAAAAGCAACAGCCCTGAATTAGTGAGAGGTTTCATACTTCAGTTCTCAAAATCTTTTTTTATGGTCACAGGATCAAATCACATATGAATGAAATGTTGTTTTTAGCATTTTACCCTCTGAGAAAGCTGTATCACTCTCCTGACCGAAGCCCATGGAGCCATCCGACAACCAGAGAGTCCTCTTTGACAGTAGGAGCATCTGTGTGTTAAGACTGAACTCTGCTGACACTGGATCACTCACCTAAAGGGAACAACATGCACATTACTTTTCACTAAACTTTTGAAGGGGTCCTATTACACATTTCCACCAATGGATACAAAATAAAAAATAAAATAAAAAAGGGAGTTTTTTCCTCACAACTGACCATTTTTCTGAGAATTGCGAGTTATAAACTCTTGTGAGAAAAATGTCAGAAAAAGTTGCAATTATCTTTTAAATTGTTTTATTCTGTGGCTGAAACAAGCTTCCATAGGTACCACACCCTCGGGAAGAAAACTTAGTTTGACAGCAGAAACACAAATATAGACAGATAACAGAAAAGATTAAGATAAAAAATAATAATAATCTGATTGAAAATAAAAATGTAAGATTAAAAAAAAAGTTAAAAACTAATATAGATGTTGATAAAATATCAACAAATTAAATACACTATTGTTCAAAAGTTTTGGGGCATTACAACTTTTTTTGAAGGGGAACAAAATTATATATAGCAAGGAGTTACTAAATTAATCAAATTGACAGAAAAAAACATCTATAATGTTACAAAAGATTTCTAATCATCAATGATTTCCTGGAAAAAAAAAATGTCATGGTTTCTACAAAAATATTAAGCAGCACTTGTTTTCAACATTGATTGTAATAAATAAAAAAATATTGAGCCACAAATCAGCATTTCTGAAGGATCATGTGACACTGAAGACTGGAGTAAAACAAAATTTCAGCTTTGCCATCACAGGAATAAATTACATTTTAAATATATATTCAAATAGAAAACAGTTATTTTAAATTGTAACAAATATTTCAAAATATTACTGTTTTACATCAAATAAATGCAGCCTTGGCGAGCATAAGAGACTTAAGAGGAAAAAAAACCTTGCAGACCCCAAACTTCAAAAAAGAACTTGATATTTAATAAACTCCACTAATTTCAGTATGTAATGTTCTCACAAGAAAAGAAAGATATGGGGGAGTCTATTTATGGCTGTAGACTAACATTCAGTTCTACTTAATGTTAAAATAAAACTGTATTTTTAAAAAGGTGACTGACCATGCCAAACATTTCAGAGTGGATTGTTTTGTAAACCATTCAGGCTTTAATGTAGACGTTGCAAAAAGGTACAGTGTGTATTTAAGTGCCCTAGACACACACACACAGGAAAACTCTGAGCTCGGCTATACAGTCACTGACGTGAACCATTTGATGAGTGCTTATGATTCAGTAATGACCTGTTGGAAGCGTATGTCCAGATCAAAGGTAATTGGCTCTCTCGGGTGGCACACAGGGCGGAAGCTGTATTCGACGCTGGGAGGAGCTGTGCAGGGAACCAGTTTCACTGTGTAAGTTCCTGAGTAATCCCTCACCTGGAGGAAAGTATTTCAACACTTATCATGAGAGACAGTAATGGACCCAATAATGATAAATGCCATCGTGAACATATGGTTTCAAGAGCAGATTTTGAATTGGATGCAGAAAAATGTCATTTTTACAGCTGCAACCAGACACCCTAAAGACTTACAGCAAAGTCAGAGATGAAGGTCCATTGCTGCATTGGCTGGTTGTATGTTGGCTCACTTCTCACCAAGCTAAGGTTAAAGGTCAGCCCAGAGTGGTCCACACACATGACCATGGAAGTCATAAGGGAGGCTGTGTTGACAGGAATGTTATTATTCAGATTGGACACAAGATCACATTACACTACCTCATCATATTTCAGTAAATTTACCAATTAAATGGACATAATTCATCTCCAAATCAAAAGAAAACTAAACATAAACAAATAAACATTAAAATATTAATAATTTGAACATTTTCAAACATAAAATTGATGAATATTAATAATGTTTTTGAACCAATTTTAAGATCAGATTTTTTATTCATGCCATATGTGCAACTGTTAGTTAAACAAAGGTACAATTATTTATTTTAACTGAATTACAGTTAATAGAATTACAGTCATAACAATAGCTAGTTCTAAAAAAATAAGCTTAATTTTCTATAATCAAAATATAATTTCTTGTTTGTAATTGTTTTCATGAAGCTATGAAAAAAAAATCTAATGAAAAACAATTATACCTGTTATACATTTAATATGTTTAATAACACACCTGAATGTGCAGTGACGAAGAGCCCCCGAAAACGTGCTTCTGTACGGAAGTTGACGACCAAACGGCCTTGTTCGTTTATGCGCATGCTTGTAGGATAGAGGGCACCTAAAAAATAAAAAAAAATCCACATAATGAAAAAAATCCAAAAACACTACTATCAGTAAGATTTTTGGTTGTTGTTATTATAAAAAAATCAATACGGTTGTTCACCAATCATGCATTTATTGATAAGTAACAGTAACGACTTGTAGATTGTTACAAAGAAATTAGATTTCAAGTAAATGTTGTTCTTTTGGAATGCTGTTCTTGTACTTGTTTTCCATTCATTCATCAAAGAATCCTGAAACAAAATGTATCACAGTTTCCAAAAAAAAAAAAAAAATTCAGGAGGAAACTCCTGAAAGCAAAGCTTTAAGGTCTTTGCACATGGAGTCAGAAATCCATATGAAATTATTCGTCAACCTGTGGCATCCGGTGTAGTGGGCCCGAGCAGCCATAGATGAAGGCTGACTGGCCGATTTGTAAGCAAGTGATATAGCCTCGACTAGCCACTTACTCATCCCTCTCCTTAGATGCTGAGCACCCTTTCCCCCAAAACAGCCGAATAACCGGTCTGACTTTCGCCTCAGGGCAGCTCTGTGGACAAAGACACCTAATGCCCTGACTGGGATCAGCAGATTAAGTTTCTCCTAATCTGATGTTTCAAAAAGTGAAGGACAGAATGCCTGCAGTACAATAGGCCACGCAATATTAGTGGAGACCTGGTAGGCACATAACCTGGTCTAGGGTGAAGAAAGGCTTTCCCCATACCCGGTGTAAATACTGACAGGGCCTATAGGGTCCGTTTACATTGCGTTCATTCGTGTGCTGTGCAGGTCTCAGTCTCAATGTGTAACGGAGGAAACGAGTATCCAGTTGGTCTCTCCCTAGAGATGCACCACCCAAAGGAGTGTGTTAAGCA